>JAUEKZ010214059.1:0-10202 GCA_031471865.1 Melibe leonina
ATCAGACCTCGCAGTGAAAGGGTTAAGTTATGAGTCTGGTGAAGGTCGTTAAATATCCCCCAGCTGCGTAGCTCTAGTAGTAGAGCGCCCACCTCGGAACCGGTTGGTGGTGGGGGTTCAAATCCAGTCTGCGTCATATCTAAGACGTCAAAATCGGCATGCCAAGCGGTAAGCGTTATAGGAATTGATGTTTACCCTTTCAATGCTAAGGACACCAAAATCTTCAAGATTTGCCCGTTCTTTTACCAGAGAAATCATATTTCAGTGAACTGACAAAATATCATGCCAAAAGCCTGAATTTCAGGCTTTTGGCATAATGTGTAAGTTCAATGAAATCATATTTATTTGGTATGAATAAGAGAAAATGTACATTTTAAAAAGTTTTGCTTATTTCAATTGGGTTAGAATCAGACCTCGCTGTGAAAGGGTTAAGACTGGTTGATCCGGTGAAGCTATGCTGTGACTAGGTGAATTATTCTAATCATACTTCCGGTTCTTTTTTGGTTTTGGTTTTTTTTTTCTTTTCTGTGTGGCAGCACATTAATTAACTTGTCCCCAAGAGCTTCGCCTTTGGTATGACCTAGATTGTGTGTCTTAAAAATAGTGCTTTAACCCTTTCAAAGCAAATGACACCAAAATCATCCATATTTTGTTGTTCGTATACCAGATAATTCAGATTTGAGCAAACTGACATATCAATATTATGCCAGAAGTCTGAATTTCAAGATTTTGGCACATTTTATGTCCGTTGACTGAAAATCTGATTATCTGGTGCGAGAAAGAACACGTACATTTTCAATATATTCTTTTTGTATAATATTTCCATTGGGGTTAGAATCAGACCTCGCTGTGAAAGGGTTAAAAATGGCGTTAAACTGACAGTGACAAAACTCCTAACCAAAGCAAGCCACGGTCATGGAAAACAATCCTCGATCTACACCCACCAGGGATTTTAACCCTTGTACAGCGAGGTCTGATTCTAACCCAACTGAAATGTGCAAAATCTTGACAATGTTCGTGTTCTTATACCAGATAAATCAGATTTCAGTAAACTGACATATCATGTTTAAAACCTGAATTTCAGGCTTTTGACATAATATGTCCGTTCACTAAAATCTGATTAATTTGGTAAAAAAAACAAAAACAAAAAACAGGCACATCGTGAAGATTTTGGTGTTCTTAGCAGTGAATGGGTTAATTGTCTTTCTTCTCCGTCTTCTCCTTCCCTGGCCGGCAATAATCCGAGAAGTAATGAAGTCATTATAAAGGGGGCTTGGGCAAGATTTAAAAACCATTCCCAGGGTAATAAACGAAACTATGCTTGTAATCAAATACTGCGCTCTGACTCCTGACTTTAAAAGTTTTAACGGGGTAACTCAATGAAATAAAAAGAAAATGATATTTGTCGGTGTCGAATTTCAAACCTTAATCAGTGTTGTCTCTGAAAAAGATTTTATTAAAGAACGCGCAAAAAAAAAAAAAAAAAAAGTAAGGAAAAGGGGAGTATAAACGTGTTATCGTTTTGATGTCTGTGTGTGTATGTGTATGTGTGTATGTGTATGTGTGTGTTGGGGGGGGGGGGTTCTTTCCGAACTGGTAATCATATCATTTAAGGTATTTGTCTTTCTTATACAAAATATCACAACTCAAAACATTCATTTTTCAGTTTTGTTTGTCGAATAGACGGTATACGTTTGACGTCATAGTGACAACATAGTGTGTGGTTAAGCGTTCACTCTTTTTCCCCCTTCCTAATAACACCATCACACAATTGCGTGTGTGTGTGTAAGTACAGTACGGTCATTGTTGTGAGTGTTTTGCCTCAACCCATACAGTCTATATTATATATATATATATATATATACCTATTGAATTTGGCAAAAACGTGGCTGGGATTTAAACCCCGGGTGGGCGAAGGTCGTAGAATAGTGACGGAGGGCTGATCAAACCTCTGATGTCTAAGTTTAGAGCTTCGCGTTTTGCGTTCTCGGCTGAATTACGGCTGATCAAACCTAGGATCTCACATAAAAGAATAAAATAGGAATAAGCTAAATGAGATGTAGATTGGAGAGAGAGTACTAGAATATACAGGTATGTTATACAAAGGTTATTACTATATTAATGGAACTAAGGGAAATTGTGCAAGCAATATATTCGCGAAAAATACGCTATTAAAAAAAGACGAAATTTTGACCAGCATCCATAACATTAAACTAAATTATTGTTCCGCTATTGTATTCTTATGTGGATCAAAGTTTTAATTTTTTTCAAATAACAACTTTTATCAGACTAATTTAAATCACTTCCTGTCCAATCCGTCGATTCACTGCGGACATCGTTTTCACCTCGGCTAACATAAGCTACTTTCGGCGGAAACCAGAGTTTTCAGATTTTGTCGACCTGACACGAATTAAGTATTTTAACCCTTTCACTGCTAAGGCTTTTGGCATATTATGTCAGATTTATCTGGTATAAGAACTCGTATATTTTCCTGAATGGTCAAATTTCAGTTGAGTTGGAATCAGATCTGGCTGTGAAAGGGTTAAATTACCAATTAGATGCTACAACAACTGACGTGAGATGGGGAGACGTGAGATGGGGAGACGTGAGATGGGGAGACGTGTCTAGAATCATCATTGGGCGTGTACGTCCTCAGTCTAGTACGCATGTACTCAAGTCTTGTCCTTACTAATTGCCGTCTACTGTTGAGAGTGTCAAGTAAGGTATACCAATCATACCTGTGTTTGTGCTCACCTTGATTAGAATGGAGAATGAAAAGTACATGAGTACTAGACAAAACGGTAAAAGAAACAAAGAATGCAAAATATCTAGGAGTAGTAGTTGACAGTAAACTGCAATCGAAAGAGTAGAGCAATGTAGTGTGTAAAAAGGCAAATGCCATTCTTGCTTTTCTTAAACGTATAACATCCAACTGTCCAAAATATATCGAAGAAAAAGGCTATAAAACATTTGTAAAACCTATACTCGATTATGGTTGCACGGTTTGGGATCCACACCGTATATATCAAAGAGAAAAAAAAATTATAAAGTGCAAAAGAATGGTGCTTGATATGTAACTAATAATTACTCCTTTATTACAGGCTCAACAAAATATCAATATGAGGAACTTAGGGTGGTTACCGCTCCAAGAGGAGAGAGCAAGGACTAATATAACAATATTTTACAAAGGGCTAAGCAGACTTATAGAAATCCCAATTGAACAATACCAGCGGAGTTTGAGTTGGAGACAAACTAGGCAATCAGGCTATGAGATGTTTAATCTACCTCCATCTAATATTGATAGTCATCTTCATTCCTACTTTCCTAGCACTATAAGGTTATGGAACAGCTTGCCTACAACCGCAAATCTTATGAACAACATCGAAACCTTTCAAAATACGCTTCATCATATAACTTTAAGAAAGACCCTATAAGTTATTGCATTAAATTTAAAAAAAAACGAAAAACGCTTTAAGAGTTAAAGAGGTCTGTAACCGACCGCGTTGAAATGCGCACTGACAGTTACACTCGGCCCAGCCGAGTCAGTCAGAAGAAAAAGAAGAAGGGAATGAAATATGTAGAAGACAGTGAATGAGCTGAGAGAAGGAGGAGGGAAGTTTGTTTTTAATTAAGAAATATACAATGGACTGCTAAGGATAATGAGAGGAGGTGGTTATGGGGTGGCGGGGAGGGGGGGGGGGGTATGCGAAGAGGGTCGTAGAATAGGATAGTATAATAAGCCAAATGATACAGTCTTATTTCAGTAATCGTGATTGGAGTGAAGCCCTCTGTTTGGTTAGACTATCAGTGTATGGCAGCACGGTAACGTATCGTATCGATCGATATATGACTTTAAATTACTTTGAATGTTTGTGTTTAAAGTCTTTACTTAAATAGGGATCAACGAACCAACGAATCAGCTTCATAATCGCATATTATGAGGATATTTTCATATCCCTTTCAATGCTAAGGTGCGACTGGAGCCCCTTACTTTTGACCCAGCAGTTGAATGGGTACCTGGCCTTCCATACATTGCGCAGTATTCTTGTGCCACGAAAAAAAATATTATAACACGTCTAATTAACTCACAGGCGCTTGCCTTGTGTGTTTTGATATTCGCTGTTCATTAATAATAACAACGATGATAATAAGGATATATCTGTATTGTCATCAAATAGTGCCAATTTTTTTTCATTTGCTTACACATCAATGTTAATTTTTTTTTAATTCACACATGTATTGTATATATATATATATATCACAAATATTGACAAAAGACAATAAAATACGTGAACCCATGTTGGCCGGGGAAGTATAAGGCAGGGTAAAGCGTGACTAGCACGATTCGTGGATATCAACAGCACTATATATGTATTATATAAGCCGCCACTATTCTTATCCACGACTAAAGTAAATTAATCAATATTATGGTTCCGACGTCTGTGCCCGCTTTTAGTAACAATGGGGACTCGGAGATCAATCAAGGGGGATAACCAGATGAAGGGCGAACACGATCACAATAGAATTTCAGGGGCAGACAACCGCTTTTGTCGTAGCTGACCATCGCCATGTTATTGTCACTAAGGACAGACTGTAGACCTTGAGAGTCAAAGTGCTCACAACAATGGACGCAGGAATTCCCCCATAAACTGACACAAACACACACGTCATATATATATATATATATATATATTGTGTGTGTGATGGTGTCATTGAGAGGGGAGAAGAAGAAAAATTTTAAAAATTGTAAGGGTGAAAACTAAACTACTGTACGCCATTTTTTATTGTTGTTGTCATGTTGTGCTTATGACGTCATGGGAGATGGCTGTGTAGAGTGAACGCGTTGAGTCAAAACACTCATGTCTGCATTGTACTAACATACAAACACACACGAAACTGTGCGAGGATGTTAACCCTTTCAATGCGAAGGACAACAAAATCTTCAAGGTTCGCCATTTCATATACCAGATAAATCAGATTTCAGTGAACTGACATAATATGCCAAAAGCCTGAAATTCAGACTTTTGGTATATGTCAGTTCACTGAAATCTGATTGATCTGGTATGAGAACATAATACATTTTCAAGATTTTAAATAATTTAGTAGGGTTGAAATCAGACCCCGAGGTTAAAGGGTTAAAAAAGTTAAAGTGAAGGCTTATATAGCGCTGATATCCACGAGTGCTCATCGCGTTTCACACTTTTTTTACTTTCCCCGGCCAACAGCAAACATTGAAAATATGGGAACATGTGTGTATTTAAGTATTTTATGTGTGTGTGCGTCTGTGTGTGTCTGTATGTGTGTGTGTGTGTCTGTGTGTGTGTGTGTGTGTGTATGTGTGTGTGTCTCTCTGTGTGTGTATGTCTGTTTCTAAATTTTTTTCATAAGAAACTTACTGAATAATGTTATATTTACATTGACAAGTTTTCCGCTTTACTTTCCTTTTTCCCCCACATTTTCTGTTTGTAATCAGAATCTACTTTTCCAAATACAAAATTAAAACTCAGTGAGCCATTTATAAAGAGTGTTGTTGTTTTTGTTTTTGTTGTTTTTTTGCTGTTTTTTTTTAACTAACTTTCTTTCCTTTTTTTTGTCTTTTAAGTCACAAGTAGTTTGCAGCGGTTTGCCAATCCCCGTCATTCAATATATCCGTGTGCCTCTTAACACACACACACAATCACATACACATACACACACACATAGACTCACATGCACACACATGCACACACTCACATAAACACACACACACACTCACACACACACATACACACAAACACACACTCACACACATACACACACAAACACACACTCACATACACACACATACACACACACACACGTAAACAAACACATACACACACACATACACACACATACACACAAACACACACACAATGTAAAAACACAACTTATTCCTGAAGTTGCATATTGTTCAGACATCTTTCTCCCACTTGTGAGAAAACAATGCTTGTTGTGGTGAAACCCCTGTGAAATTCACAGATTGCTCTGTAGACTGCAGACGTCTAGTTTCAAGGTGTTAATAATTAATATATTTTTTACGCAAGTCTGGAAAATCACAAGAGATGAGTCAACTTTTAACCCTTTCACAGCGAGGTCCGATTCTTCCCAAACAGAAGATACAAAACCTTGAAGATTTACTTGTTCTTATACTAGATGAAAAAGATTTCAATGAACTGACATATTATGTCAGAAGCCTGAATTTCAGGCTTTTGTCATATTATGTCTGTTCACTGAAATATTATTTATCTGGTATAAGCATAGGCAAATCTCGAAGTACGGGACTGACAGCCCATCAACTAAGCAATTAACCCTTCCAATGCTAAAGACATCAAAATCTACAAAATTTGACCGTTTTTATTCCAGATTAATCAGATTTCAGTGAAGTGACATATGCCAAACGCCTGAATATCAGACTTTTGGCATATGTCCAGTTCACTTAAATCTGATTTATCTGGTAGAAGAACGCGTACAATTTAAACATTTTGCATATTTCAGTTGGGTTAGAATCAGACCCCGCTGTGAAAGGGGGTAATAGGGGATCGAGATGGGTGCCGTGACAAGGTCCCGGGTTCAATCCTGCTCTGGGCAAATTTCTGGTATTCCATTTCTTTTCTGCTTTCTTTGGCTTTGTCTCCTATCAGCAGGGTATATTGTTGTTTGAAGTTTGGCTAATTTTGTGTAATTTCCAATTCTTGCTCCCCGCTTTACTATTGTAGGAAAACACATATACATACACACACATACATACATACATACATACGAACACACATACATACATACATACACACATACATACATACACACACACGCACACATACATAAATAGACGCACACACACACACACACGCACACACACACACACACACACACAAACATGCATAGACTTTACCAAACAAGGGAAGAATAGAAATAATTGCAATATTCTCAACCCCTAGAATCCCTTTGGAATTATCATCATCATCATCATCATCATCATCATCATCATCATCATCATCATCATTATCATCACCGTCATCATCATCATTGTTTGGGCATGGCTAAATTGCTCCGCGGTGCGGAATCAAGTGTGAGAAGGCTGGGGGCGACACGAGCGGAGAAAAGCCTGCTGGTTTTCTATTGTTTCGTTTTTCGTGTTGTATTGTTTCGTTTCCTTTCGCTTCGTTTTGTTCCGACTCTAGTTTTTATATTTTTATTCTCTCGCATCATTGAAAGCTGTGTCCGACCGACGATAATTAAATGATAACAACATAGGCCGCTTTATAAGAACATCAGAGAGGGTGAGTGGGTGAGTTGGTGGGTGGGTGAGTGGGTGAGTGAGTGAGAGAGTGGGTGAGTGGGCGAGTGGGTGAGTGCGTGGGTGAGTGGGTGAGTGGGTGGGTGAGTGTGTGTGTGAGAGAGTGAGTGAGTGAGTGAGTAGTTGAGTGAGTGAGTGAGTAGTTGAGTGGGAGAGTGAGTGGGTGAGAGAGTGAGTGAGTGAGTGAGTAAGAGACTGAGTGAGTGAGTGAGTGAGTAGGTGAGTGAGTGAAATTGGTTTGTTCTCAAATACCAAAAACAAGGAAATTAATAATAAACAGGGTGCATGGCTTTTATTCGTTTATCGGGGGGTTTATTTTTAGACCAATCAAACAACGGTTATTAGGAGGAAAAATAATCATTTTTATAATAATAATGATGATAATAATAATAATAACGACGATAATTTTTTTCTTTTGTGGTTTTCCGTTTCTTTTTTTTTTTTTTTTTTTTTTTGCCGAGTGTTTTTTTGCTTGTTCAAAAGTGCAGGTTATTTCCATGGGATGTGAGGAAGGCGGAAGGCCAATGTTGTGTATACGTTGTGCGCATGTCCAGGCAGTAATTTGGCCGGGCCAGCCTGCCACTCTCGATAATTTTTTTTGATTTTTGATTTTTTTAATATTATTTTTTTGGGGGTTGTTTCTTTTTGTAAAATTTCGACACAATGCAACTTTCTCTCTTTCTGTTTCTATGAGGTCAATGTATACACGCTTGCACTTTCTCTCTCTCTCTCTCTCTCTCTCTCTCTCTATCTCTCTCTCTCTCTTTCTTTCTCTACCTCTATCTATATCATACACACACACATATACACACACCTTCATGTCCAGTATTTCTTTCTCTCTCTGTCTGTCTCTCTCTCTCTCTCTCTCTCTCTCACACACACACACACACACACACACACACTTTCATGTCCAGTCTCTCTCTCTCTCTCTCTCTCTCTCTCTCACTAACACACACACACACAATCACACACACACTCACACTCACACACAAACAAACACACACACACACACAAAAACACACACACACACAAACACACATACACACAAACAAACACACACACAAACACACATACACACACACACACTCACACACACACACACACTCACTCACTCACACACAAAAAACACACATACACACACACACACACTCACTCACATACACACAAAAACACACATATAACACAAAGAAATCAGGTGGAAGAAAAATGTTGTGCTTTAAATGTGATCGGACACAAAGACAGTTTTTCGGGTTGTGTCTTGTTTTAGCCAAATTAACCCTTCCAATGCTAAAGACACCAACGTATTCTAGATTTGCCTGTTCCTACAGCAGTTTGATCAGATTTCATTGAACTGGCATACGAATTTCAGGCTTTTGGCGCATGGCACTGAAATCCTCATATTCATCCGCTTGAATAAAAAGTCATTTTTTCAAGATTTTACTTCCTGTGTCTGGTTAAAAATAGACCTCGCAGTGCAGGACATAATATTATCAAAGGTGGAACTTTTCTATGCAAGTTAACGAGTTGGCACGCAGAGCTCACTTGAATACCTCAAACCGTAACAGTATACTTATACCGGAAATAAAGAACCATTTTAACGACATAGGTATGTGACTGTCGGGTTTTGAACCTGCGACACCCCAGTTCTCATGGGAACAGACGCTTCCACCACTTGAACTATTATGGAGCAACAAGAAGCAGTGACGGGTCCCCATTAACAAACCTACCTCTCCTTCTACATCCTCCTCCTCTTCATCGTCGTCACCATCATCATCACAATCCCTCCTCTTCATCATCATCATCATCATCATCATCATCCTCATCATCCTCATCATCATCATCATCATCATCATCATCATCGTCCTCATCCTTCCGCACTTTATTCCCGCCATCCTCTTCCTATTCCTGCTCCATATCATCATCATCACCATCGCCATCCCTCCTCCTCATCCTCCTCATCCTCCACCTCATTCTCCTCCTCCTCCTCCCCCTTCCTGACATCATGCCCCTCCTCCTTCGCGCTTCCTTTATGATCTAAACATTAATTGAAAAACAAGAACACACACAAACACACAAAGGTCAAGACCAACACGACACACCCACCTACACACACACACACACACACACACACTCACACACAAACCCCAAACGCACCTTACACTCACACACAAACACAACATGATTAACAGGAAATTATTATCTTTTTAACAAACCAAACAAAAAAACCAACAAAAAAACTTACCCACCCTAAAGATATTATTAAAGATAACCATCACCATCATACAACCCTCATTTCACATCCTCTTTCCACTCACTCTCTCTCTATCTCTATCTCTCTACCTCTCTCTCTCTCTATCTATCTCTATCTCTCTACCTCTCTCTCTCTCTATCTATCTATCTCTATCTCTATCTCTATCTCTCTCGTTCTCGCTCTTTATTTGTGTTTTATTCTATTTATTTTTTTGGTTGAATCCACTCGAGTTATTTTTTCCGCTTCCCATAAAAGATAATGAACGAGCGAAGTAGCTCCTACCACGAAATTAGAGAGACGGGCACGCAGGTAGTTGATTACAGATTAGAGCACAGCGAGAGCTTCAAAGTCGTGTAGTACTGGCTAGTTAGTTCGTATACCAAAGAGCGCCTGCTCTCGCCTCCCCTCGCTCAGCTATGAAAAATGAAATGGATTGTCGGCTAGCTCGGTCAGTTAAGGGGCGTCAGCGCGGTGAAGAGGCCTGGCTAAATAGCCAGCGGTCAAGAGTCTCCGCCAGAAAAAAAGCACTTTCACCTGGTGCATGCGCTGTGAGTGATTGTCCAGCCCGTGTAATTTGCGATTAATCACGGGGGGCCATCGACAACGCCTTGCCACAGCGGGGGGGGGGGGGGGGGG
>JAUEKZ010214070.1:5000-10202 GCA_031471865.1 Melibe leonina
TTGTTTGTAACCAGGAAAGGAATATCAATTAATGGCCTATCCTCAAAATTAATTGTTATAAAAACAAAAGTTCAGTCATCATAACATTATGGATATGGCTCGTGGCAGAGGGTTTATCGCGTGTCGCATCTTTCCGCTCTTGCAATGTGTGGCAGATTACGGGTTATAGTTTTTTTTAAGCACACACACACACACACACACGCACACATACACATGTGTACACTCACACTCTCTCCTGCACACATACATGCGCGCATATACACACACACATATACTCTATCTCTCAAACACATGCATATATACACACACACGCATACAAAATCACACACATACGTGGAGACACACACGCGCGCTCACACACACACGCTCACACACCTGGGGCTCAGAGTACGTACTCACGTAGAAGAAGTTTCTTTCTTCGCCTTTGTCTACCTTAGTAAGGCAGGCGGTGAGGAAGGGACAGGGGCGGAACATGAGGCGGAAGAGAGAGGGGGGGGATAGACCACTCACGGGTTGTCGCAGCTGTGTCCCCCAGCAATCGAGATTATTTTAATGTTCAATTTAAGGAGTAGTGGTTACAGTTTGAACAGGGAGCTGGGGTATTATTCTAATAATCCGTCTTTGAGTTTTAATACGCGTATCATTATAAGGGTTGCTGGCTGTAACATATTACTCTCTTGTCGGGGGATACGGATTGGGGAGGGGGGCGGCAGGGGGAGGGGGGGGTGGGACTTTGAATATTGCTGTGCGGCGGGTGTTACCCACTGTGGTTTTAATCATAACTTTCTTATTATATCATACCATGCTATATTATTATAAAGACGCCGTATTATGTGGCAACGACTTCTTGGTTTTTTTGGTAACTTTTTTTCAGTGAGGGGTTAACTCATCAGATACACTAGAGAATTTATGTGTCCATATGGCTTTTATTTAAAGTCAAAGGAGTAAGGCAGAAAAAAACATCTTAATTATTACTATAACATAGTGAGAGGCGGAGAGACAAAGAAAGTACATAATATTATTAATATATACATGTATGTATGTTGAGAAAGAGAGAGAGAGAGAGTGTGTGTGTGTGTGTGTTTGTGTGTGTTTGTGTGTGAGAGAGAGATAGATAGAGAGAGAGGGGGGGGGGGGGCAGAGGAAGGGAGAAGACAGAAAAAATAAACATTAGCGAACCACATGGTACTAAATTTTATATTTTCACGATTTAATCTTCATTTCCTACCCACACCTAATAGGTAGCTATAGACAAGCTGATTCCTCCATAGTGATAATGAATAGTGTGTAGGTGTGTTTGATAGGTAGGAGTTCAATAGGAGTTAAAAGTGCCATGAGTATTAATTAACATGATGACTTGACTATACTATAATGATAACGTTATGATTGCAGGACATCAGAAGACCCCACTACCTACCTAGTCCCCCACTCCATCTATGATTTCCCCAAATTGTGACCTCTTTGTGTATGTCTCTCTCTTCCTCTCCTCCCCCTCCCTCACTCTACCCCTCCCCCTCCATCCATCCCTCCCCTTTTCTCACTCCATTCCTACCCCTTCACTCCATTCCTACCCCTTCACTCCATCCCTCCCTTCATCCCTCCACTCATCCCCCCTCCC
Organism: Melibe leonina; assembly: GCA_031471865.1. NCBI lineage: Eukaryota > Metazoa > Mollusca > Gastropoda > Nudibranchia > Dendronotidae > Melibe > Melibe leonina. The sequence continues at coordinate 6,619 of JAUEKZ010214070.1, forward strand.
TCCATTCCCCCCTCTCTCCCTCCCTCCATTCCCCCCTCTCTCCCTCCCTCCCTCCCTTCCTTCCTCCAATAGCCACCCGCAACACCTGCGGTCAGGACAGCAAGCCCTCCCCTTTGCTAGCCTTCGCCACCTGCCCTCCTCCCGACGCAAGTAAGGCACATACCTTGTTACTTCCACAGACAGTGGACGTTAACAACAGTGTATGTCAACGTCCACTGTCTGTGTTACTACTCACCATACTAACCAACTAACCAACCAACAGTACTCACCCACTTACTGACCCTACCACTTACATACATATGTACATACATACATACATACATACATACAGACAGACAGACAGACAGACAGACGTACGTTCAGACAGACAGACAGACAGACGTACGTACGTTCAGACACACACACACACACACACACACACACACACACACACACACACACAGAAAGAGACAGACAGTCAGACAGTTTGTGTCTAACTCTAACTACTAGATTACTCAGTCCTTACCTCTCAAAGTACTACTACTACTAATGATCATGATGAGGAGAATAATGATAATGATAATAACGATGATAGACTGGACAATGATAACAACAATAATGAAATATCAATTTTAAAAGTGTGTGTGGGTTTGGGGGGGGGGGGGGGGGTTACCTTTCACCTTAAGAGCAATCAACTGAAACGAAATATCGGTCAATGCTAAATCTATATTTAGTTTTAGTTACCGCCTAGATAAACAAAAAAATAATGGATGAATTTCGTATCTTTCATAATGATAATAATAATATGTCACGATATAATTTACTATTTAAATAAATAATTTTATTATTATTGTTATTATCATTATTATTATTATTGATATTAGAGTCTTATTTCAAATCATATTCAGTAAAGTGGCAGCAACACGGAATAGAAGAAAATTCACACCAGGAACAATCGTGTATTTTATAGGGAGGGTGGGAATGGCGGACAGACAGGCAGGCAGGGTGGGGTAACCTAATCACGTCATCACAGAACCTCCATCGTGTCGTGTCGCCTGTAGGAAGTGACGTCATAGGGAGGCACTTCCGTTGACACGTGTAACCACTCTTTCTTGATTTAACTCCCGGTGACGCTGCGACGTGGAAAGTTGAAATAGTATTGTTTCAATTATTATTGTTATTATCATTATTATAATCAATATTGTTTTTAAAAATGTATTATTCATATTATTATCATTATTATTAACTGCATAATCCAGTATCATTTTCACATGACAACGAAACCCCTATCTGTAGTTCGTGATCTACAGACTAATTGTGTTGGGTCAAAATACTCGCAGCAATGCCAGCGCCAGCATTGTGCCAACACACACAAACTGTGTGTGACGATTTCATTCAGAGAGGGGAAAAGTGAAACGTGTTCCCCAAGTTATTGCTGGCAAAATGATGAAAACATGGTGTGATTATGACGTCAAACCGATGCATTGAATAAGAACCGGCAGCTTCTCTGGTTTCTTTGAAACACGACTCCGCTTGCACCCATACTTAGCGATGTGAGTTGTAGTCTTTGAGTTGCAGAAAACGGGGGACCAATTCTGCTAGTTACTCCCAGTCTGCTCTACAATGAAAGGGTCTTCGTCAGTCTGTCTGTTCTATTCCAACCAAGTGCAAAATGGTTCTCTCTGATCTCCAAGCTGGAATTCGAGGGAGGGGAGGAGAACTCTTATTTCTCCTTCCGCCTGTTTGCGCAAAACGCATTTTCCGGGCCGTTGTTCCCGGGCGTCGCCTGAAACTAAAAGATGTATTTGAATGGCCCCTGGTTACTTTTGATATTGATTTTGGGCTGGTTGAGTTGCTTAGTTTCATAGACTTTGTTCCACGGGGGTCGCCGCGCAACCGCTTAAATTATAATGCGGGGACCAATATTTACTTGCAATAATGGGATCGGGGGGAAAAGCCGTGATGATGACGTCACGCCTCGCTACGCCGCGTAGGAATTTGAAAAGGACAGAGTTAGTGAGTGAGTGAGTGAGTAAGATTAAAAGACGTGCTTGAAAAAAACCTAACCATCAAAGTGCACAGTAGAGAAATATCAAAAAGTAAATGATATTTATTAAACAAAAAAATAGCGATTTATTTTATGAAATAATATCAAAGAGAGCCAACACAAACGATGATTTTTTAAAATAAAATGTGCAGATCGCTAGCTGGAATTAACTAATGTGACGCTCATTACCACTCTACTCACTGCGGCTCTAAAAATTGGAAGAAAACAAAAAACAACCAACAATATAAAATAAGATTATACAACAATCTTGTCCCACCGTCCAATCACACGCAGGCTGGTAACATGACAAACACACTCACCACATAACAGTGACAGCTACACATGCCCCTTCATGCCAAATGGTAGTTTTTCTATATCTTTCTTTCTCACACTTTCCCTATCTCTTTCTCCCTCTCTCCTACTCCCTCCCTCTCTCTCTCTCTCTCTCTCTCTCTCATTCTCTCTCTCACTCTTTATCGTACACATACACACACACACACACACAAACATACACATGGAGACACACACAGAGTGTACTGTATGTCAGGCCTAAGTCCCCACCAATCGGCTTACAGGGCGATGTGTAGAGGAAAACCCCCATTGTCCTGTCCCCTCTTGAGTGGCCTATCCAATCGGGGCAGGGCAGGCCATGGGCAGGCCAAGCACGGGCAGACAGCAGGCCACAGGGGCGGTTTGGCCTTCTCACACACTGTTTCTGACTATGCTCGACTCACCCATCGAGTACCTAGCAGTCTGCTGCAGGGACACCCACCACTGACTATCTATCTTAACCCTTTCACTGCTAAGGACTCAAAAATCTCAAAGACATTCACCTTCTTATGAAATGTAAATCAGATTTCTGTGAACTGACATTTGCCAAAAGCCTGAATTTCAGGCTTTTGGCATATGTCTGTTCACTGAAATCTGATTTATTTGGTATAAGAACACGTACAATTTCAAGATTTTGCATAGTTTAGTTTAGGGTTAACCTTTATACAGCGGGGTCTGATTCTAACCCAACTGAAACATGATAACTCCTCAAAATTTACATTTTCTTATTCCAGATAAATCTGATTTCAATGAACTGACGTATGCCAAAATAAAAATAAAAAGCCGGAATGTCAGTCCACTGAAATCATGTTTATCCGGTATAAGAACTGCCAAACCTGTAAGAATTTGATTTATCTACGTTGTTAGCATTGAGAATAACCTTAGCATTGAAGGGGATTAATGATAGAGAAGAGAAATTATATCCATGCGTTGACCTCGTAATCCCATGTCACAAACAAGTGAGATTCCCAATGCAACCATCACCCAGTTCTGTGTCTTTAGTACCATGCGCGCGTTGTTGTGAGTATTTTGACTCAAGGCATTCAGTCTATGAATGAGGAAGTCGTGTACGGTGTGGCCACAATGAGGTTCGATTTCCCCTCACCCAAGCATTGCCCAACCAACTGCCTCGGTCCGCACTGTCCACCCCCTCCCCACTCTCTCTCTCTCTCTCTGTCTCTTTCTTTCTCTGTCTCCCCCCCCCCCCTCTCTCTGTCTCTGTCTGTCT
>JAUEKZ010214081.1:0-10201 GCA_031471865.1 Melibe leonina
GTGTGTGTGTGTGTGTGTGTGTGTGTGTGTGTGTGTGTGTGTGTGTGAGAGAGAGAGAGAGAGAGAGAGAGAGGGAGAGAGACGCATAGACACAGTGAAAGACCGATGGACAGACCAAGAGGAGAGAGATCGGGTTAGAGACAGAAAAGATATATATATATAATATAGATAGAGAGAGAGAGAGAGAGAGAAAGAGAGAGAGAGAGAGCCCTGCAAATGGTCCTTCATTATAAGGGTGACTGACCGATTGGGTGCTGATAAGCTTTTTATCCACATAATGAGAGCTTTGATGATTACACATACTGGAAGTGAAGGCTCCCTCTGTTTATTGGATTCATCTGTCTAGATTTCCCAACCACTGCATATTATATGTTGCCATCATAAATCCCCATCGTCGTAAAATAATCAATGCCATAATATGATGATGATGATAATATTAGTAACAAAGATATTCATGATATTGATAATAATACTAATGATAATTTTAATACTAATTATAACATTGATAAGATAAATTAATGAATAGATAAATGATATGAGATATATTTTATTTTTGCCTTTTTTTTGGCAGCTCAAAATAAATCTTATGAGCCGCTTTTTGTTTTACATATAACTGCTAATTTCGAACCTGTCTTAACCATTTCAACGCTAAAACCACCAAATCCTCAAAACTTGCCTGTTCTTATACCAGATAAATCAGATTTAAGTGAACTGACATATGCTAAAAGCCTGATGATAATCAGACTTTTGGCATATTATGTCAGTTCACTGAAATAGGATTAATCAGGTATAAGATAACGTACATTTTCAATATTTTGCATATTTCAGTTGGGTTAAAATCATACGTCGCAGTGAGAGTGTTAACCGACACTGGGGGTTATGGGTCTCGTAGAATTACGATCTGTGGGGTCAGGGAAATTTGCTGTAGGGCACAATTCCTCCCCTGTCTTGTGATGACGCAAGTATGTAATTCTCATTATTCACGGTGGCCAGTTGGGAGAGGGAGGGTCAACGGAAGGATGCGAAACACCTGGATAGCGGAAGTGCCTTGTCATAATTCACCGTAAATGTCTCTCACCTGTAGCTACTTCTACTATTACATACTACCACTTGCGTAGGTGACTAGTTAGATGTTATCTCAAGTGCGGTAATAGTCACTTATCTTTGGGGAATATGTACAACGATGTACGGTACGTAGCCAATTTTGGTACGCATTCATAATTCAATATACACTCAGACCTCGTTATACCGCCACCTTTTATACCGACATTCTCATCTACCACTAGCTTTTACCTTTAACAAGATAAAAAAAAAAACCCAAAGAAATATGCATATATTCACCCTTTCAATGCGAAAGACACCAATATATTCAAGACTTGGCTGTTCTCCTACCAGATAAATCAGATTTCAATGAACTGACATATTATGCCAAAAGCCTGTCAGTGCACTGAAATCTGATTTATCTGGTATGAGAAAGAACACTACATTTTCAAAATTTTGCGTGTTTCAGTTGGTTAGAATCAGACCTCGTTGTGAAAGGGTTAACAACAAAACAAACAAAAAATGGGTGGGGGTATTATGTTTGGAATTGCGGAAAGAGGGCAGGGGGAATTTTCATTAGTAGTTGGCAGTCGCTTCGGTAATTTGTCTGACTTAGTGCGCGGTGTAATGGATAGTCTAGTCTTATGTAGCATCACGTGATTGTCGGTGATCGTGTGTCTGACTGTCTGACTGTAGTTAGGAAGTTGGAGGTTTTCAACATAATATGACTCTTACGCAGGGCTGGACATGTCCCAACTGCGTGGGATATTGTATAAAAGACTATCGACACCCTGACTAGTCTATTGAAATTGTTGCATAAACATAATGTCATCTGCTGTTAGAGCTCAGTTTATCTCATGCTACAGCTCAGTGGATTAAAATTCCCTACCTAACCGTGTAGAATTCAACGAATCCATCAAGTGTAGAGACTGCAGGTAAACGAGCTTGTTCCAAATTTTATGGCATATTCAGTTTACTTCAGATACAGCGTAACCTCTCTTACTCAATGAGGACAAACTTGTCAGGAGAGACTGTGGTAATCGTGTACCCGGGACCGGTCCTGTTTACGTTGTCCCGCCCAGCTTTGGCAATCAGGGCTAGTACTGACACCGATTCCTGTCCATCCTGGGAGTTCTACCCCAAATCAATCTAAATTAACGGCAACTAGTCTAGATTTTCTGGCTTTACCCCTCCCCCTCTTTCTTCTGTTCTTATTCTCCCCCCCCCCTCCCCCTGCGTTTAGCATCTTTCTTCTCCCCTTCTTTTTATTGTAGCTCTCTACGAGTTTGGTCAATTAATATGTAATAATGTTCAAATTACTGTTTGAAAAACTCATTGATATTATGTTTTCACTGTCTATCTCCTCGTCTCTATTTCCATACATCAGTATGATAGTCAGTCATGCCACTCATTGTATAAAAACTCGAGTAAATCAAATTATTTTGTTAGACTCACAGGGCAAATTAGACGCGATAACTGAATATTGACCATAATTTATGCTTATTTTTCTATTTACCTTCTTAGTATTGTATTCTTCACATAGTTCAATGATGCTGTAGCACTGGTTCTTGGCTCTCTCTCTCTCTCTCTCTCTCTCTCTCTCGCTTTCTCTCTCCCTCTCTGTCTCTTTCCCTCCCCCCTCTCTCTCTCCTCACACCCAGAATGTAGACTAGATTCTCTCTAGCCTATGATCTAGTGTAAGCCCTAGTAGACCATAATATACCGTTCACTTAATGAAACTTGACTGAACTATGTAGTGATATACCCGTTTAAGTCGGCAGAAGACTTTATTGTGTTCTTTGTCAGTTTTTTTATTATGATAAAACCACCTTGAAATTTGGATTTTTTCTCCTTCTCAACTCAGACCCGCACCGCCAATACACTCCGCCGTCCCCTTCTCCCCCCTCTCTCTCTGCGTTTGCGTATGTGTGTGTCTGTGTGTGTGTGTGCGTGTGTGTGTGTGTGTGTGTGTGTGTGTGTGTGTCGGTGTCGTCTAATATGCAGGGAAAGCAGTGCATGAGTACATTATACTATACGGGTTTGTTAAGATTAACACAATATAAAACGGTTGAGATTTTTCTAATCTTTGCACGATCGTTTAGTCATAAAAATACCCTGATAAACATAACCTTTTGTCGTATTACATTTTCAACATTTTCCTCTTGATCCCCTTGTCCATCTTCTCTTTCCACCATCCCCTCATCAGTTAACCCCATACATACCACAAGGGCCCCAAGAGTACTAATACAAATACCCCACTATTGTTGAGTCAATCAAATCGATCTAGCAGATCCGTGCCATTCTTTGTAGCCCCTCCCTCCGACAAAAGCCCCCTTGAGACTGGACATTCCCCTGGGAATAAAAAATCGCATTCCGCACTGACTTGTCCTATGCTAACCAGGAATTCACACAATCGCAATTATCCGTGCGTGGAGCCACGTACTTTCATCGCGGAAATTAACGAAAGCGAGATCCCACAATCCGTCTCCGCGCGTCTGTGCAACCCTCTCGTAAGTTACAAAAGACGTAATTTGCAACTAAAACAAAACACAAAATCTAAAAAATGACTGGTGTTGATACAATAATTTATATCATGGGGCAAAAATCGCATCGTGAATAATGGAAACATGCAATTATTGAGGACCAATAAGACGTTTATACAACTGGCAGGCAGAATGGGGTATTTTGTAAAATTCCCGTTCAGACACCAGACAGTCGGATTGAGACATCTCTTTGATAGATCTCTGGTTCCATGTGAGATGAGCGCTGGCAGCGATCTCTGGTTTCAACGCGAACTAATGTACTAATCTGTCTTTCATGACACAAACGAACATTGAACCTTGTAACCAGATATTGAAATCATTCTGATTACACACGTACCGAAGAGTCTGGTAGATTGAGATCCAGACCCAAAAAAATCCATTTGTAGTAAAAGCATAGTTTGATTTGGTTAGCAGCAATGCACAGCCAGAAACAAACGGAAATAAGAGCCTGTCTACGCCATATCCTCGTCTAACTTCGCGCCTCGACTTTACTGTAACCCGGCTAAAAAGGATGATATGGGGCTCAAATACTTTTAGAAACATGAATCACTTATTACGACTTGAAATTAAAGTTGTTTTAAAGTAACGGCCAATGAGTACAAGTGAAAGAATTTTTTTTTTTTTTTGCACAAAAACTAGAACAAATAAATTGGAGATTATTTACGTAAAAGAAGCATGCATATGCGTATTTTGGCTGATAAAATTATAGTATCATACGTATCTTGTTCATGTATTGGAAGTTAATAAAAAGATCGTTCAGATGGCAACATGATTTTGTGCGTTCGTGCGTTCGTCATAGAAAATTCTTTATCACATCTTTACAGATTTGATCTGTCTGTCGGCATTCTAGCTTTGGTCATCATATAACGTGATTTTGTTTTCATTTGTTTTTTAAAATAACAGTTTTCTCCGTTGACGATGAAAACAGAGCGTTTATTTATATCAGATGCTACATATATCTAAAATGTCAATGCTGTGTTAAAAAGTGATACACTATTTAAAAAGTTTTCACTTTACTTTAGGCTGGTTCTCAACCTTTCGCTCTCCAAGAAAACATTTGCTGATTGACAAATCTTATGTTGTTACAATTCATTTCTTAATGATTAAATCGACAATAAGACTTTGAATGAAGCGATTTTTATAATCCTTTTCCTTACGGTTAAAAATATATGAAAATTGCGATTGTGTAAGAGTTTATAACGCGAATTTAACAATGACATCACTTGGAAATCAATTTGGTGTTCCGGTCGAAGGTCAAGATCATTCCGGGTATATTAAATCATTATTTGGTTTTTGCAGTTATTGCCGTTATTTGTTTTTGTAGTTATTGCTTTTAATTTTTTGTTGTAGCCTTATCAATTTGATGGAAATAGCAGTATGAGCGACGAAAACAGTACGGAGATTCAGAGGGATAATGAGAGAATGTTTTAATGCCCTTGTCCACGCAAATTTCAGAATTCTGGGAAATCTGAAATTACTACTAGGAAGCGAAACTGTAAAGAAAGAGACACCAGCTATTATGCTGCTTCTACTTGTCACATCTTCCTACCTAATTGAACTAGGAGTCGAATGTTCAGATCTTAAAGAGCTTTTTAAATTTGAAAGTATGCAATGACACCATACTCGCAAGGTATTATTAACTTGATTACCTTCTAAGAAGCGCGTAGGCATGTTTTCTACATCAATGGGTATAAAACATAAAGTAAAATATTTTAAATGCGAATTTAAACCGGTACCATCAGCTCGGTAAAGGAAATAATCAGCTTAATGTTTGTGATGCAAAATCAATCTTCGCTGGTCACACAATAGTTACATGGTGAGTAATTGGGGATTTTCATAGCGAACATTATCTGGCATTTTGTACTCGTGGCTTGTTTTTTAGGGGGACACCCAATGCATTGATTAGCTCTCGTTTGATTGCTATTGCTTGGTCATGATAATATGATGACATGTCTATTTTTATCCATGCAACAGCTGGCTCTCTTTGTGTAGTTCCCCGACCCTTTTATTGTCATTGTTTAAATCATATTATGTATTATTGTAGTTTATTTGTTTATTATTTATCATCTTGGCTCATATTGCTGCTGTCGTGCGGTAATCTTTCTTTCATTTATATACTTTTGTGGTCCGTATTTACCCAGTGTTTTTGCTGCATTGGCGTATGCTACATAATATATTAGCAATCTTCGGGAGATTCATTGATCACACAACATCATCGTATATTGATTATCCGAATAAATCTTACACCATGACAAATTTAAGATTACCTCCTGAACTTAAAGATGATCTCGATTAACCTCTCCATTGTTCACGAAATTGAGAATGATATATTTCTTTTTTTCTTCGAGCAAACTTACATCCCTGTGTCTTGAATGTAATGTGTCTACATATTTCTTCTTGTCTTTTAATTAAAGCTGTAGCCTTTTCTTTTCTCTCGGATATATGTGTGTATATATATATGTATGATAGATAATATGACATTGCTGTTGGTTGTGAGAAAAAAAATATGGTGTAATCAGAGCATAATTTTGACTTTTGGTGTGAAGATAAATTAAAAAAAAAAAAGTTATCATTGAAATAAGTAGCTTTAGAAATAAATATTGTTGATATGAGTTGAAATCTAGCTGACAAGGGTTTCAAAAGTTTATTAATATCTCAAGTTATGCCGAAGGTTGTTATGAGAGAGAAAGAGATCATTGTCCTTGAACGATGAAACTTGTTTTGAAACCCATTAAATTAATATTTTCCAACTATGTAGTATTAGCATTTCACTTTTCCATAATGATATGTGCAGACGTTATCAAATCATTGCTTTGAGATCCCCTTTCCTGCTCACCGAGATTTTAAAATGTTATTTTAAAGACTGAGTGAAAACAAAACTTTTTGTTTCCGATGTGGATTTTTACAAAATTACAAAAAAATCCTTCTAAAAATGTGGACCTGTAGTTAAAAATGGGCTGTAACTCACTCTAAACAAAATAAATACCCAATCGATTTCCGGACATTCCAGTCCTCGGCACAATAGCTCGGCAAATGATGTCAACGAGAAACAGGAAACCCGAATGGAGCAAAGAGGCCCAATCAGATGGCCAGGATAATGGAACATGGATTACACATCGAGATCTGAATACCGAGGCCTGTGGAATGGCCGCTGTCTCCCCACGATGCCCACACAGATCAGTAATAGTTTTGAGGGGTAAAAATCCAAACATTGTCTGAGATGGGAGAGCTTAAGCGAAATTAGTGGAGAAGAAAGGAAATGGCGGGTGGGGGGGGGGGGGGGTAGGCTGGGCTTGATGATTGGAAATGAAATAATTAATTTACATAGCAGTAAATACATTTTAGAGATAGTGTTATAGTGTTTAGGCTATTCATTGAAAATACTGTCATGTTATTATGATGTTTTTATATCTATTCATTCATTTTTATTATTTCACATTTTTTTGTATTCTGTTCTAGATTTATATTTCGCAAAAGCCCTTACCACACACAATACTTATTTTGATCAACAACTCACTTTGAAACACCATCGTGTATTTGATATTTCAAATATAAAAACTGAGGCGCGTACGTGTGTGATAATAGAAGTAAATGTGCATTATAGAGAATGTAACTATGAGACAGGTCGAAGCCCTCCCTATTTCTAGGGAATAAACGTTGCTTTGCAGTGTAGATTTTTTTGGTTAAATTTAATTATCATTGACGTTGCAAATGGGTGGTGGGTTCTTCACTGTAAACAATTAATGTCTAGCCTGAGCGATGTTATCGTCCCCGCGACTCGGGGACGTAAGAGACATGTTCTATCGAGGTGGGTGGGCAGGGAGAACAGGCCGAGGGAAAGCACCGATCGAGCCCTGACATTCAACAAAATAATGAAGAAAGAGAAAGAGTTAAAGACAAGATAACAAAGTCCTACAAATTAAAAGTATACAAGGACATCGCCAATGCAAACCTAAGATGTCAATTTAGCCTTATCCATCCATCAATTCAGCGTGAAATCTAATCAATTAAGTTTTGCTAGACTAGACTTAGAAATAGAGACGAGGTGAAATTATTTCAAAGAATGCTTATTCCCTCTTTTTCTCTTGGTTTTTTAAAAAGTACATAATATTAATGTCTATTGCATCTTTAATGTTGATATCATGATAGTATAAAAGCCTCTAATACCCCTTTGCTGGCATCATTTTATCAACAAGCGTTTCTTGTTTCAACTACCAATTCAATTTTTAACCTGAATGTGCGACATGAAAATTGGGGAAATTACTGAGAAACAAATTAAGGATTGCCAAAAAATGTGCTGTAAGAATTAAAGAATGGATTTTGTTTACATTAGGAATTATGTGTTTGTCACGAAAAGGAAGTGCAGTTTTCAATTAGTTGTCTCGATTGGGTACCATTGATTTTTGCAGTAACGTCCACACATCGTTCAATCAAGAGAAAAGCCAGTGAAGATGTAGATGTACCTATGCAAGAAGGGACATGCTAATGCTATCAGTCTTGTCGTAGACGATGAAGTCAACACGAGCCCCCCCTTTTTGTTGTTATGTTATCTTAGTCGACCTAAGCCTCAGAATATTTCGAGATCAAACGAAATCACGAGGGTGGCTGGCGGCCGTTGTTTGTGTAGACTGATTAGATGTGTTTTATTTGTTTCCCTTTTTTCCTTTGTGAGAAATAATGTTTTATTCCCTGCAAGATGTCTTTCAGTTGGAAGCCTGTTTTAGGTCTAGATACACCCACCTGCTGTTTTAGGTCTAGATACACCCACCTGCTGTTTTAGGTCTAGATACACCCACCTGCTGTTTTCGTGGTGCTGGCATGAATAAAGGGGTTGATTGTTCCCTCAAAACCCCAATAAATAAACTGACAAACAAACAAATCTAAACACTACGCATGTTCTGGAGCTTGCTTAAACTTTTCACAGCGGGGTCTAATTCTAACCGAACTGAACTATGCAAAATCTTCCAAATTTACATGTCTTATACGTATACCAGAAAGATAAGATTTCAAGCTTTTGACATTATATATGTCAGTCTGAGTCCACTGAAATCGTATTTATCTGATTTAAGAACAGGCAAATCATAATTCTTTTTGGTGTATCTAGCTAAATGTAACCTAAGGATTGAAGGGGTTCAGGTGAAAATATGGGGTGCAGGCGTATCCAGAAGATTCAGGTTCTCAATTCACCCCGAACAATGGCAATGGCATTAATGCCTGAGATTTGGATCCCATAAAAATTGTCCCCATAGTAATTACGGATATGACTGCTATGAAAGGCAGATGGCGAGAATTACAATCTTGACGTGCTAAGAGCTGTTCGCTGTCACGAAACTAAAATGCTTAGACATGCTTGTGTCCGCATAATACTGGGGATATTTCTGGAATCCTTTCATAAAATTACGCATACAAAATCCTATTACATAACCTGTAATGTGCACATTGTTCCCCGTGTATTAATGCTTTGTTTCTTTGCTTGGAGAGTGAACGCGTCTTGGCAAACTATCATGGACTAGCTGATTAGTTATTGTCGGTTAAACGAACCCTTTTAAAATCTCCTTCGGGTCATATCATAGGTGAAGTTTTCTAGAAAATGTGACGTGTTGCCACACAGAGATAAAAGGGAGGCATTATGTAACATACAGTCACAGCATACAGACACCCATTCAATTCATAACACTGAGCGTATGCGAGACAGCTGCTAAAACATTTCAACCTTTATGTGGCCCTAGTTCCAACTGTCGATCTGCTAATTCTGAGGCGGTCACCTATTATCCCCAAATCTGCATTTAACCCTTTCACGGCGAGGTCTGATTCTAGCTCAAACCAACTGAAATATGCAAAACCTTGAAAATGTACGTGATCTAATACCAGATAAATCAGATTTCAGTGAACTGACATATTTATCCCAAAAGCCTGAAACGTTTTGGTAAATCTTGAAGATGTTGATGTCCTTAGCAATGAAAGGGTGAACTAACACACGTAGATACAGTGGGGAGGAGAGAAGGCACAGTTGCACTCTGCCTGGTAGACTAGACTAGTTGCAGACAGATTTATAGGATGAAAGTAGTTAGAGTAAAAAAGAGGAACCATAAGAAATAAATAGACTAGCGACTGGAAGTTGATAGAAACATTTCAAACGGTATGGACTCTGAATGACGATCTGTGTAGTCTCGTAGGCCATAAACCCAGGTTATACCCCCCCCCCCCCCCCCACAGATGAGACGCATGCTCCATTCACTGCGGGAGATGGATAAATGGATTGAAAAAAATGCCTGAGAGTGAGTGAGTGAGAATGAGTAGATAAATGTTTGGTTCTTATTTAAGATTTAGAGACAAAAAGAGCACATAGAAGAAATATATCTATACACTACTGAATTAACTATGATGATGATGATGATGTTAATAATAATAATAATAATAATAATAATAATAGTAAGGATAATAATAAATTTAAAAAAATTAATTGTAATGATAATAATAGTAATGATAATGGTAATGATAATGATAATAATAATAATAATAATGATAGTAATTGATAACAATCGCAATAGTTCTGGAATAAAGTGTTTTTTTATATAAGGGGGGGGGGGGGGCATTTCCACTGAGAATTTTTTCCC
>JAUEKZ010214092.1:0-10200 GCA_031471865.1 Melibe leonina
ATGTACATCGTCATTGTCTATCATTTGCTGTAGAATTAACCCTTAGATCTAATCGGTTTTTGAGCGTTCGTGTGTGTAGGTATGTGAATGTATGCATGTATGTGTATTTGTGGATGTGTGCGTGGAATGTGGTGTTCAGTGTTGTCATCTTTACTCTGTTGAATCCGTTGCTATTTGTTACTGACATTGTAAAATGCTTTGAGCTCTTGGGAGAAAAGGCGCTCTATAAATCTATGTATTATCATTGTTATTACTCGGCCCAGCCGAGTCAGTCAGTTAATGGGAAGAAATTGTGAGACTAGAATTCTCACATTAGTGCACCAAATATCTTTCAAAGACGTATTTTGGTCAATTTTATAAGTTTGACAAAGCCTGTAAAGTATTGAGTAGATGATCTGGTTATGATAATAACCACGAAGGATTGCTATTTCAACTTAACATCTTAATTGAAAACATGTATTTTGAGTGAGTCCATTTTTCAACTTTAAACACAATTGTTGAAGCTTACTTTTCATCCTCTTCCCATCCTTGAACTTGGAATTTCCTGTTTATTTCATTGGAAGTGAGTTCCTTCTTGGAGTCTTCCTTTCTTAAGTCGTTGTTTGGATTTCCATCATAGTTGCCACAGAGACCACAAACATGTTTTTTATAAGTCTCTGGCACCCACACCTTTGGGTTCAATGAAATGAAAAGAATTTTGAATTTTGTTCAACAATTTCAAATCTGGTAACAATAATTTGTTATGGTGATGGTTCACACACAAAGAAATAATATAGTATTATCTTCATATAAAGATCCTTCTATTAATCTATTCTGGAAATGTGTAAGTTGTAATCACTAATTCCATTTATTCTTTGGTGGTTTTTCTTCTTTTTTCTATACTACATTTTTTGTATGATAAGAAATGCAATTGAATTTATTATTTCATGATTGTTTATATATTGTTGAAAACCATTTATAAGACATGCGATATAAGTGATACAGGAATATATAGGTATATATTGAATTGATGAAAAAAGTCAGTTTTATGGATTTTCATATTTGTTTCTCAAAACTGACAACTTTAATACATATCCTTAAGAAAAACAAATCACAGCAATAGCGAGGAAAAAAAAAAAGGAAAAAAGCCATTATTTCTGTTTGACTTACATAAAGTCCGTGCAGGTTGTCCCATTTTATTTTCAAGCAGAAATCAGTGCTGATAGTTACAGTGTTTGTCTTTCCTTTAGACTTAGTTTCAATTTTGATGTTGTCATCACTGTACCCAATATAATTCACCTCCATCTGAAAACAAACAATTCTCATTTGAAAATGACAATAATAAAATATTTAAACCACAATCATTTGAATCAGGTAGTGTCTATTTAAAGGTTATAAATTATAAACAATTAAATTGGGAACCCTGGTTTGTTTTTATTTTCATTGTAAAAAAGCTCAGACAGAATATATAGGAAGTTGGTTGCAATGGCTAGCGACAAAAAGGGAATGGTAGAGAATTTGTAGTTCACTGAGTTATTCTTGGTGACAATGAAATTAAATGCCCACCTATCCCTCCTCATTGTGCTTTAAAACAAAGTTAGAAAGAACTGATTACTTGCTATAAATACTCTGTCCCACATGACACATTTCATGTTAAAGGTTTATCTTTGTGCTTATCAAATTTTGATGTTAATATTTAATAGCTTAAAGACAATTTAGATGACATTTGGAGCACCAAAAATGTTATTCAATACTATTCTTGTTACATCATCATCGCATCATCAGGTTATGCAATTTTTAGTATTTTTTCAAGAAAAGTAAAGCACCCATCAATATCAATGTCATCAACTGATAATTCTGTGACTTTAAAAATAAACATAAGTCGAAAAATGGATAAAACTCAGCCTTACATCATTGACATAGAAAATTCCTTGACCAAAACAGTAGGAGTTATCTCTAAGGTTCAGACAGAAGCCTTTGGTCCATGATGGTTTCACATTTGGCACTCTTTTATAATTTTTGCTTGCAACCCTTAAAAGAAAAGGTGAAAATCGATTCTTTAATCAAGCTATTTCATTCTACATGAGAGCATTAAAAAAATTGATAAAGGAGAAAGAGGAATATGCTTTGGTAAAATAAAAATCACACCAAAAAAGTGTCCGCAAAACTGAATTTAAGCTGTATTAAACAAATCATGACTAAAATAATAGAACTAGAAAACCCTGAAACATTAAACAGTCTTTTGGAACATTATCATTCAATGTAGCACAAATTAGATTTAGTGGCTCAGTTTTTCTTCCTTCTTCTAAAAAAATGTTAGTGAAAGTGAACGAGTAAAAGTTTATCGTGTTATTTGTAATGATGGGCAGGATTACCAAATACAAATCGTGTCTAAGATCAAGACAAGTTGCACCAAAACCTTTTAAAAAGGCTGAAATATTGCTCTGAGTTTAAGAATAGTTGAAAAGAAATAACCAAATGATTCCTTGATGGCTCTGCTGGTGGAACCTCTCTCTATTCTTAACCGGGCTTGATTCCCAGTCAATGCAGTTTTTTATATAAATGCACATTCATGAAGAAATGGCTCTTGTCAGAATCAAAAGGGTTGTAAACTGTGAAAGTTTCCGAGATAACGGATCACAAAACAAAACTGGACATTTCAGGCAAATGGCCCTTCATCAACAAAACTAATCGAGAGTCATTCTGGAGCTCGAACCACGCATGGTTATACCAATGTGATCAGAGCAGCGCTTTTTATGTCATCTATGTTTATTTGATGTCGTTTATTAATGTTTTGTTGATGAAGGGCCATTTGCCTGAAACGTCCAGTTTTATTTTATGATCCGTTATCTCGGAAACTTTCACATTTTACAACCCTTTTTTATTCCATGATAAGTTTCCAGCAGCTCCATTTTAGTTTACTTGTCAGAATCAGAGTTTTTTTAACACAAAACCACTATATTCACTAAGGAAGACACAATGTGCCTGGCTGGGAATCAGTGGTAACTGGAAAATTCTTGTAACTTTGGTTCTGTGTGTCGCATTCTTGTGTAATTTTTACATAAAACAACTGGTTCAATCTTTCACAATTAAATAACTTATCTTTGTTTACGACAGTTTTGATGCAATTTGTCTAGCAGACACTTTTTTAAATCAGCTGGTATGAACATGAAGTTTAATTAAGAGATATTAGACAGAATAGTTATAACTAAAACATGTAAGCATGTGCGTTAACAAAAATTGTGATGGAGTAATATATTGAAACTGAAAAACATATTTACGAGAAAGCAGGGAATGCCTCAGAGGGAACAAATCTATTACAAGTAGAGACAAAATCATAGCTGCAAACTCCCATGAAGTCAAATTTGTAGCCATCAAATGTTGTATAATGTGGGTCACCTGTGGCTTTACATCTGTACCGCTCTGGAAAAAAAAACATTGGAAACTGAACGCAAAGTACCTACTTTCCTTAATATCTCAGATAAATTTCAGCATCTAACTTTTCCTTTGATAACTTAGAATGAGTGCAACACAATATTTTAGCAAAATAACATTATATGATATAAAACAAGTATGCACTTTTAGTTAATTAGGGGTAACTATATACCATGGAATATATTGTTATACTGGTGAAAGTACTTTTTAGCTGAACTTGTGTTGCAGTTGTGAGTGTTAAGTCTAGGACATATCAGAACTCAGCATTCACCACTGGTGTGCTAAATTTTAGCCATAAGGCCCACAGTTTATGAATGGGTATTGTCCAAATAATCCATCAAAATCCCATATCTGTAATTCATGAATATGATTGATTAATGGTTAAGCTACTTAGTACAAGCATTCCATTGCCTTTTATGATCAACAAGATAGCGAATTCTGATTCTTAAATGTCTACTGGTAATGATCATAAAAATATTAACAAAGGGTATTTCAATAGTGCTTTAAGTCAATACCTCAAAAAACTTTACATTATCATATTACAGCCGCAATATCATACTCACTTGCATTGAAAACATAGAAATTAGAATAATTGTATCGATTATACAGTAGTATCCGCTTAAACACAGATCAGATAAATGCATGCCTTGGGTAAACGCACAGCTGAGCACTATGATTGAATTTTTTCTATATATTAATTACTATTTATGTAAACGTATGCTACATCGTCAAAGCACACGCTGCCAATTCGGTAGAAATCACCCTTATAGAGAGATCAGATAGTCACTAATCAGAGAACTACAAAGGTAATCAATTTCATCGCATAGCAAAAACCCTCCCTGTTCTTTGTGTAAACAATGGGCTTATGGGCTGCAAACCCACATTAATCAGAAAGGGTGAGAGAGGGGAAGTGGAGGGGGAATGAGGGCACTCTCTTAAGACTGGTGGCCAAAGGCATCATCTGTGGGTAAGGTTGGTTTGAGAGTGAGAGCACAAGATAGGCAACATTGGTTGTTTGATTGTTTGCCTCGCCCTTGAACTTGAAGATCAATGATCTCTTTGACTTTGATCCTACCAAATTTAAATGGTTTGATAATAAAGTAATTCTTACTAATGCTCATAGTTTAATCAAATTGATGTTTTCCCCAAACCCAAAAATGAAATACTTACTGTATTCCTTTGAGTTGAGGAAACAGGTTTCAACGTTAACTTTGTCCTTCTTGTTCCTCTTCCTTTTCCTTTTAACACATTTTGCACCAGTTCTTCGGTTGACACATCTTCTGCCTCTCTTTTGACATGCATTTTTCACCAACTTATTGGAGCAATCATTTTTATCTGTAAAAAATATAATAAACCGCCTTTAAAATCTAGAGAAAAGATCTACTAATGCCAAGAAAACTAACTCTCTATTTTTGCCTGCAACTTTGGTGGGCACATTTTCAATCTTATATCGGCTACGCTTAAATCTATGTCTGTCAATTATTAATCCGAATGAAAAAGAAAATATATCTAAAAAGTTAGATATAACAATTTTCGCTCCAGCTTGAAGCTTAAATTTGACATTTCCATTTTCCAATAAGCATCATCAAATATACTATCGACAAAAGCAATTTTAGTATTTTTTTAATACTTTGAAAAAGAAAGTGTATGTGTGTGTGTGTGAGAGAGAGAGAGGGAGAGAGAGAGAAAGGGCAAGGGAGAGAGGGAGGGAGAAAGAGAACAACTTGAGAGAAAGAAAACATACAAACAGCAAAAAGGAGATAGTTTTTTAATACCAGGCACTTTATTTGGGCACGTAAAAAAGAGACCGCATATCATATCGCTGTTCATACCATCTCTTGGGCATTTGAATCGAATTTCAACATCTGGGCAAGTTTTTCCATTCTTCTGATCTTTGTTGCGACATCTGAACATATTCTTTCTGCACGCAGTTTTCAATACCAAGCCCTGTTTATTGTTCTTGTTAACAAACTTCTTGTCACCAACCAGTCTACATTGCATGGCCAATGGCCTTCTGCATAGGCGTTCTGGTTTTTTCTGTTTATTTTTGAGAAAAGTAAAAAAAAGATGCAAAGGAAATGAATTATGATTTTAGATCACATCATAATTTAGAGAGCTATATATTTTACACGGAAGAAAGAGATAAAATGATTTCAAATGAAATAGGTTTCATTATTACTGCTTTCAATCAGACACACATAAATCTCATTCTGGTTCTGATAACTTCGAGTCGCTTTCCTTCTATCTATCTATCCATCCATTTATCTGTTCAAATTTTTCATTCTCCAGCTCTCTCTTTTTAGTTCTCAATCTCTTACTCTCTTTTTCTCTATATCTCTCTATGTCTCTTTCTATACCTCTTACTTTCTCTCTCATTCTTTTTCTTTATTGCAATTATTGCAAGAAAAATAAATCCCTAGTGAAAGGGGAAAATGGAAAGGTAAAAAAACACATTAAAAACCTTCAAAACATATAAAATAAAGAAATAGACTGAACAATTACTCACTGGATTGAATTTGTTGTTGAACTTTTTCAAAACCTTTGCAAGAGACTCAAATTCTCCTCCTTTATTTGGGCTCCTTATATTGTAGAATTTGGTCCACTGAGCATCATTTGAGTCTCCTATTGACAGAGAGACAAGATAAAAATATCATCGTAATCATTCAGGAAGGGCTTCCTTAAAAACTGATCCATTTATACTGCATGAAACATTTCAAATAAGAAGGTAAATGTTACCTTCTTCACAAATGTATCCAGCTTTAGTTGAGCACTTCACAGTATCAGGACCCTCTTGATCAACAACTAGACAACTTGAACTGAGGGGTGATTTGAAATTCCATTGTGCTGCTGTAGCTCTTCCTGAGAAACGTCTGAAATATTTTTAAAATATCGGATTCAATAGAAATGAAACTTACTTAGACGTCTATACTGTTACATACTTTCACTTTCATCAGAGAGCCAAAGATGGATGATGTCAAAGGATGATTTTGAGTGAGGAGAGAGATAGAGAGAGAGAAAGTGAGAGTTGAATAGCTTACATACAATGACAAAGCTCTTAAAAGACATGACTACACCACAAACACGCCATAAGTTATTGACAATTAAAACAAATTTGCTCTAGAAAAGTCTAAACTTACCACATTCAAATGCAATATGACATTAATACTCAGTCCAGCTGAGTCAGTCATTTAATTGAAAGAAGAAGAAAATTGAGAGAGAGAGAGGGAGAATGTGTGTAAGAGAGAGAGAGAGAGAAAGAGAACAAATCAAACATTTACAGGCAGGCCTTGTAACGGTCTCCTTCTGGAACACGATGTCTTTGCATCATATTGAAAACAAACTCTTTGGCTTTTGCACTCTTATAGTCTTTTACATTCTTTGCGGACAACTCTGGAGCACCACCAATGAAGTATTTTGAATCTGTAAAAGACAAATAAAATGATATTGATCAAAATCATACTAGAACCCTTAAATGTACTGGGAAAAAAAACGACTTTCAGACAATAAAAATTAGAAAGCAGCTACATAAACTTTAAGATCAGGAGTGTAGACCTGATTGTACTATGCATTCGCATAGGCAGAGTGTGGTAGTTTGCCATTGCTTTTTATGCCATCTTTACTTTTAGCAGGCCTAAAGAGACTTAACTCCCCATTTTCAGCTGGGTGGACAAGAAGGCCCTGGAAAATCCTTATTACCACTAAGATATGAACCCACAGCGTTCCACAGAAGGATTCAGAGGTGAGTGATAGTCTGACTGTACTGACTGAGCTATCGGGTCAATACAGTGCTTGATTTATGAGATCACCTACAAATAATTCCTCTTTTTGTAATTTTACCCTGATCTTTTTATTCTTATAACGGAGAGCATCAGCAGCAGCAGGTTTGTTTGGGGTTTATGCCTCCCCATTCCAACTTTTCAACCAATCATGGAACGTATCGTTACATTTTAGTTGTAATACATTATTAGGTTTTAAGTTGGAAGAGTTGGCTATCCGGGATCAACGGGTGTCGGTTCGGAAGCCGGGGTGGGAGGTCTGAGACAGTCGCTGTGAAGCGGCCGTTCACCCCCATATCGAGGCGTGAGCGCCCGCCCCCTGTTACGGTCTCCCGGGGGTTGTCCAGTCACATTCGTTTTTTCATTCTCCATTAATATGTAGCTAGATATCATAACAATGACATTTTCTGAAAATATGACATCCTGATACAAAAATTTCTGACCCTTAAGTTTTTTTGTCTTGCGGATTTTCTTTGACAATTCAAACACTGCCTTTGCCACCAAAAGCCTTCCTCCCAGTCGTTGACATTTGAACTGGGCACGTGCATAGGACCTAGAAATGACAACATATGATATTATGAGGTTATGGTCTAATTCAAAGTCATTGTTAGTGTTAAAGTAAAGTGCTTAAAATGAAATTACACACCCAATATAATTCCACATGAAGCATTTTATGATATTGCCATATTGGTTTGAATCTGCGCTATTTATTACATGTTTAATGAGCGATTACTTTTAATGCATCCATTATCAACACTCTCACCCACTGAGACCTTTGAGTGGTAAGTCATCTAGAGGAAATACGAGATGCAGAAGGCACTTATTTCCTCCAGGCTTGTGGATTAGTAGCCTTCTCCAGTAGTTCTGGCACGGGCATCTTTGTCCATCCACATCATATTTTTCTACTCTGTCCCTCCAACATACCATGTAAAACTGTCTTGCTGAGACCACCACGTCAGGTGACATTGCCAAACCAGGCAAACTTGTACAACTGACATTGTCTATCATATTCTTAATTTCTTTTCAACAAGAACTAACTGCAAAATGTACATAGTTGTTTTCAATGCATGGGGAAATTAATGATTGATGATATAGATTGATAATGGGATGATATCAATCAGTAGAAGAGTGGAAATGAATGAGTCATTTTTATGTATTAGTTAATAATAAAACAGCTTCTTACAGTCTTCCATTTTGAATGATGCGTAGACATTGCCCAAACATTCTCTTGAAACGTTTTCCACATTTGGTTGATTCTGAAATCAGTAGGACACAAAATAAAATTTACATTTCTACTTTACATACAATGACAAATCAGATGTTAAAGCTAAAGAAAAACAAGGAATTTTTTTTTTTCAAAATATAGAAAACACTCATGAAGTTTTGTAGAGGATGACCCTTCTTTGGTCAAATGCTGGTTTGACAAAGAAAGTCTGTATAATTATGTTTAACGGTTAACATAATAATCAGTTTTACATCAGAGGTAGAATAGATGCTGCACAGAATAGTCAACATGACAAAGGTGTATGTAGACCTATGTACAAGCATCGCCAATAAGAATCCCTCTTTTTAAATTTAAAAAAAAAAAATATTAAAAAAGATGTGCACGCCGAGGACCATATTATCTCTCTAATATATCTTCTTCTTCTTCTTCTTCTTCTTCTTCCTCTTCTTCTTCCAATAACTGACTGACTCGGCTGGGCCGAGTATTACTGCCAGGGTGCATTTCAACGTGGTTGATTACAGACCTCTTAAACTCTTAAAGCATTTTTAATATTCTTTTTTAATTTTTTAATTTAATGAAATAACTTATAGGCTCTTTCTTAAAGTTATATGATGAAGCGTATTTTTTAAGGTTTTGATGTTGTTCATAAGCTTTGCGGTTGTTGGCAAGCTGTTCCATAACCTAATAGTGCTAGGAAAAAAGGAATGAAGATGACTATCAATATTAGATCAAGGTAGATTAAACATCTCATAGTCTGATTGCCTAGTTTGTCCCAGACTCAAACATTGCTCGTATTGGTCAATTGGGATTTCTACAAGTCTGTTTAGCCCTTTGTAAAATATTGTTATCTTAGTCCTGGCTCTCTCCTCTTGGAGCGGTAACCATCCTAAGTTCTTCATATTGATATTTGTTGAGCCTGTAATAAAGGAGTAATTATTAGTTTCATATCCAGCAGCATTCTTTTGCACTTTATCAAGTTTTTCTATTTGATTTTTACGATGTGGATCCCAAATCGTGCAACCATAATCGAGTATAGGTTTTACAAATGTTTTATAGCATTTTTCTTTTATATATTTTGGACAGTTGGATGTATTACGTAGAAGAAAAGCAAGAATGGCATTTAACTTTTTACATACTGCATTGCTCTGCTCTTTCCAATGCAGTTTACTGTCCATTACTACTCCTAGATATTTTGCATTCTTTGTTTCTTTTACCATTTTGTTGCAAATAAAGTATTTTTCTTGTATTGAGTTTAACTTAGTTGTTATTTTTATCACTTGGCATTTTTCTGGATGAAATTCAATCATCCATTTTTTCTCCCACTTCTGCAAAGAGTTAATATCGTCTCGTAAAATTTTACAACCATTTTTATCATTTATTCTTCTGTATAAAAACCATTCATCTGTAAATAATCTTAGTTCCGTCACTGGTGTTAACCTGCTCAATTTCACTTAACATGTAGGTACATGGCTTTTCAAAAAAGTTTGTTTAGATTTGAATCAAAAGCATATTTTCACAAAATAAAATACTCAATGCAAACAAAAACTCAAAAATGATGATTAAAAAAAAGTGGATACCTATGTGTTATCATTATGAAATAAAAAAATAAAAAAGCGCTTATGAAGCTTTTAGGTCCATTTTGAATTTTTGCTTTGACAAAGAAGACCTCAATAAACATATTCAAGAAATAAGAAGATACTCACGTTTTTTACATCTCCTAAGAATACCAAATTTGTTTTCTGATGCCACTTCAAATCCCTTGTTGCAGGTACACTGCCTATTTCT
>JAUEKZ010214103.1:0-18181 GCA_031471865.1 Melibe leonina
TTAAATCAATTGACAATAAAAGTGAAGTGGCCAAATCCCCTGGACCGGACAAGTGATGGTGGAGGTGATTTGAGACAAAAACAAAGTGGGCGTCGCATTTCAACCCTAGAGTTACATAGCTGACTTTCAATGGAATTATTGGACAAGCTAGTATCACGTTGGGTTCATTCTTGCATCCTCTCAGTTGAGGGACCCCTAATAACACACTCATTTTGTTTGCTGCATGTTTATTTGCTTGATTTATTGGTCACATTCTTGCAGAATATCATTGACCCTTGTCCCGCAGTTTTGCTTCCCTACACACTTGATTCACACTCATCCTCATCATGCAGAGCATCTGTGGAGAGGTACGGTTTTACTTTGTTTACATCTGAAAATTACTCACTGACCAATCTCAGTACACATTTAGCCTAGTCTTGAATGATTCACCAACCAACTGGTTCCATTAAATCATTATGTTTGCTCTATTTTCCTGGGAAATACCATATGGGATTGGTACAGATTTTAAAAAGAAATGAGAAAATTTTTTTCATGAATATTTTGTGAACAATTCGCATTCTCTTGATAAATGAAAACTTTTATGGACTTAGAAGTGTGTTCATAGGCTAAATCTAGACGTATTCTACCAATGAATTTAATTTGAAAACTTTGCAATTTTGTATTTATTTTGGGTTGTTGGGTTTTTTTTTTCAAGCCAGGAAAGGACCCTTTGTTATTTTTGATAAGAACTTGTGGCTTACCAGACACGATTTTTTGTCATTTCTAAACCGTACACGCTGACCATGTCTTGCAACCATCAACATTGTTCCTTGGTTCACAGTTTTTATTGCTGACAAGAATGATCAAAAGCAAACTTGATCACTCCTAACCTGTTGCTCTCAAACAGCTGTTTTATTGGGTGTTATTGATGGAGGTATTTACAATACTAAATCATTAAAAATGATAAGTATACGGCTATGACTTTCTATTACAACAAAACAGAACAGTCCAGTTAAGCATCCACAATTATCTTCTCTTTTTTTTTCTTTTTCTTTCTGTCGCTTAGAGAGAGAAGGTGAGGGGGGAGGGGGGGGGGAGGGTATAGAGAATATTATAGATTATATACCTGATATTAGTAGTGAGGTGTTTTTTTTATTACCACTGCCAAACGTCAATACCCCTCCTGCTCAATTAATGGAATGGGTATAGGCGTTATATTTCTGCCTTCTGCATGCATTGACAAAGAGAATCCAAGAATTCAGGAGAGACTTTGTTGGATTATAATTTCTGTTAATATTTTGTATATAACGAAAGTGAACCCAGCGAAGCTGGTTGGGTGGCATAGTGGATTATAATCTTAAAAAAGTATTTCTACAAAAGCTTTCGACATCTCTCAGTTCAGCTATGACCTTCTATTACACCAAAATTTTATGCTACGCAAGGTTGAATCAATAAAAAAAGATATTGATAATAATTTTTGAAAAAAAAGCATTTCTACAAAAGCTTTTGACATCTCTCAATTTATAATGGGCGCTTATATGACCATAGCAGTTGCAAGCGCCCTAAAACTCTCAACAAACAAACAAAATTTAAAAATCACAGGTCCATAACAAACCATTTGAATGGTTTTTGGTAATCCCATTTCTCAAGTCATTAACAGATACGATAATTAATATGATCCTCTTACTCTCTGCCATTGTTCTCTCGTGACAGTTCCAGTGTCTTTCTGATCCATTTTTCTGAAATTCCTCAAGATGTCCAGAAGTTGTTGTTGGGTTGGAGAAGGGATTGGGTAGGACAAAGCCACTAGCAGCCTCCTCCAGTCAACGTAGTCAGTCTCAGAGGACAGCATGGCTGCCAGGTCTTGGATCTTTGTGGATAAAAAAGACCCCTTTTGATTAGGATTTCATTTGTTCTTTTCCTATCATCAATAATAAATTATGAATAATTAACCCTTTCACAGCAGGGTCTGAGTCTAACCAAATTGAAATAATATGCAAAACCTTAAAAATATACATGTTCTAATGAGATAATTGAATTTCAGTGAATTGAAGTAAGCCGGAAGCCTCAAATTCAGGCTTTTGGCATATATGTCAGTCCACTGAAATCTGATTAATCTGATATAAGATAATGTAAATGTAAAATTCTCTTTAAATATACAATTATCAAAAATATCTTGATTCTTTTGTTGAAGTTGACAAATTCAAATGGATTGAATGGGTGTCTATCAAGAGTCTAGTCATAACATCATTTTCCTTTGTTGCGATTACAGCTGAACTACGACTGAGAAATCGGCAAAATTTTTGAAAACTAAGGTGAATATTTTAGCTCATTAAAAGATTTTCAGGAATATTAAATATATTTGACAGTTTGAGTATATAACTGAATAATGTCTCTATCTTGAGAGTTTCATTCCTGTAACTTTAGTGTTTAGTGGTTGTGGTGTTACAAATATTTTTTTGTGACAAGCGGTTCAAATCCCTCTCACCCTAAATACTTAGCAATGGAAATTACATAGTGCCCAAAATGTCTTAGCAAGTTAAGGGCTAGGGCCTAAACTCAAAGATATTCCAAAGTTGATTTAGACCAGTACAGCAGGAATTGGCTGGAGGACAATTTCACTTTCACTTCAACATACACATTGACAGCCAAAAAGTATGACAAATATTTGATACCAGCGGATCAGAATGGAATTAAACTAGTCAAGAAGGATGTCTTTCAACAAGAAATGTCCAAGTATCGCAATCATCTTAGGCCCCAAACCATGAAGAATTCTTCCACCACTTCCATAGACATGGACGTCTTGTAATGATATAGATGGCAAAAATTGTTATTAAAGCAATTTTTTTTATATCAGAAAATCAAACTTTGTAATTCATAAAAACTATCTTGGTAAAATATTGCGACCATTTCTGTTAATCTGTTTTGCAAATTTGAAGTATTCTTTGAAAGTAAATTTATTTTGTGGAGCAAATTTACACATTGACCATTTGAATCATATGATAATATCTATCAATTTAAAAAAAATTTTTTTTTTGGTAACTAGAGGTGAAGAAAATCTCATTCATGATGATGATGATGATGATGATGATGATGATAATAATGACAGATTATAATGATGGCAGTGATGGTGATGATGATGATGATGATGATGACTATTATTATTATTATTGTTATTATTGATAATTAATGATGGTGATGACAAAACTTTTTAACATTATCATGCTTCGTATCAACCAATGTACACCAATATTTTGGGGAAAATTTGATCTATTTTGGGAATTTTTCATTTGTTTTTGCAATAAATTTTGGAAATCAATGAATTAGTTACTTTGTCAAGCAAATTCATTAATTTTGCTGAACAGACACCGGCCATACTAAGTTGCAAAAATCTTGCATTCAACTTAAATGGTTTTATTTGCATGATTTTTGGCTCAATTGGCAAATTCTAGCTAAAAAATAGAGAACAATTTACATGGTACCCTCTTGCGTCTAGCGTCCCAAAAATGGCACGTTTTGTTTTCATCGATAAATTTAAAAAATAATTCCAGTTGACCAAGATATTTGGAGATATGATGTTTTTAGCCTACACACAACATATTTTGAAAGTTTGACAAGAAAAAAACAGTTTGGTGGAAGTGGGTTAATAAATGAAATATTGAAAACAATGTGCAAGCTTTTTTTAAAACAACGATTTACTTGCAATCTTTAAATTTTTTGCATGAATTAAAAAAAATTTTGAATACAATTTTGGGCTTTTTCATTTGCAATTTTCTGCGGGGATAGAGTGTTTGAGTGACAGTCAAAATTAGGACCCAAAACCTTTTGAGAAATACAAATCATCCAGTCTTTTTGAGCTAAATCTTAATAAACAAAAAAACATGCCAAAATTAAAAACACGAAAGCAAAATTGTAAACATCGCATGCGGTTCATGATCATTCAACTTTTGTTTGTTTCTGAGTTCAGTGTAATCTGGTGTCTGACAGTTGAGCAGTAAAAAACAAAACGAAAAACAAACTTCTCTGCAAAATGAGCTCTATAAGGTAAAAAACTAACGTTAAAGGAGAGCTCTTTATACGACAAAACACAATTATTGCATACCGGTGATATTAGAACAGATATTGACACAACAATCTCAAAATCGTACTCATGATACAACAGTAGACAAGCGAAAGGTTTGAAAAATAATGCGCGTGCAACTACGGTAGTCTATGGATTTATAAGGAGCAAACATCCACCACTATCCCCCTCCCATCTACAAGATAACCAGAATTAATAGATTTCTTGTCCATATATTCTTCATCCTAATGGGTTCCTCATTCTCAGCCTTAAGTCCTTTCGTACTTTCACATATTTCTCCTTTTACAGATCTCTCATTCCAATTTATCTGTCCCTGTTAAGAAGATCAATAAGAGTTAAAATTGAATGAAATCTATTTAAAACTCAAAGCTTATCTAACTTTTGTTTAACAAATATTTCAAATTTTAAAAACAATACTCTGTTGTACTCATAATCAATATGTTTACCTGTGCAGGGGATAAGCTTGTCCACAGGTCAGGAAGTGTTTCCATACCATGTGTGACAGACACCATGTTTTCAAACATCTCAATAAAAGCTTTGTTAGAAATGATACCGCTTGGTGCTGAAGCTTTGAACTGAAAAAAAATTATAAGAGAGGTTGAACAGCATAAAAATAATTAAGATTTAATCTGCCAGACAAATGAACATCTTCACATTTGTAAATCCCCAGATAAACAGTTTAGTAAGTCTTTTGGATATGAAGTTGTATGTTAATTAGTTATTTATTGCTTGAGTACAAGAACCTTATAATCTACATCCAAAGTGTTTTACAAGAGAAGGTAAAAAATCAAGTTGGTTCATAAAAAATTTGATTAAAAAAAAAGAGTGTAAAAATCATGCAGTTCATTTTTATTCAACTAAAAATCAGATCTAGAATGGATGGGTCATGCTAAACTAGAAGAAAAAAAGGGTACAATTAACAGAAAATATGGTTTATACTTATAAAGTTTTTTACACAGGGGAAAAAATACAAATGATCCCACTTTACAAATAAAACAAGAACCAAAGGGGTCAGTTCAAGAACTTACTAGAATATGGTATTGGTTATCATCTTATCATTTTCTAATTTCATGCACAACTTTCAATCAGTAAAGGGAATAAAAAATCCTTCGTGTTGGATACCAAAATGTCATTCTTCTTACAACTCACCTGCTCATACAGGGACGAAAGCTGGGCCACTGTGAAGTGCTCTGGTGTTGGTTGTTCAACAGCAGGAGGAGGTATTGGGGGGCTTGGAGTCCGCAGAATTCTTAAGTCCTGTAAACAGAACACAGAATTCCTTCTTTATATGCAAAGTGAAAAAACATTTAAAAACCAACAAAAAATTCATTTCCATGCCTAAAGATATAAATATGTTTGACTAAACTGGTAATTTTTCTCTTCTTTTCATTTTTCATAAAGAGTGACAGACTATCTAGACAACAGACTTGAGTTAACTCTGGAAAGGCTAAGCAACTATATATAGTCGTTTCTAGTACGGTAAAGCAAATCAAAGTATCTTCTTATTCACTCAATGATGACAATCCTATCTCAATGATTCCCTAAATATTTGCAATGAAATGCAGGTCATGAAAATGTCTTTTTTTTCTCTTTGACAAGTATGAAACTAATATCTGCATCTATTGTTGGGATGTGAAGTTTCATAATGAAGAGATATGTAGATGGGTGATTACCAAGTGATATGCACAAAAAAACTCTTCCAAACAGCATTGTAAATAAAAGGATGATTTATAGACCTAACGAATTTTGCTTACTTAGACTTTGAGTGAAGACAGTTTTATTCATTACTAGTTGATTACAACATTTAGAAACAAGCCTAACATAATGATATACCTCATCAACAATGAAATTGTCTTGATCCAGAAGAATTTCTTTCTTCAGTTTTTCCCTCATCTCGATGGCATTTCTCATGATTTCTGACATTTGATCAATGCTGAAAATTGTACAGAAAATTAAGCAACAGATTCAAAGCAAATTTTTATATCAACAAAAGAATTCTACTCTCATATTGAGATGAAGTGACTATATTATGATAAAGCGAACAGAGCATCTATGAATCCTATTAATACTTTGGCTTCAAAGCCTTCTACAAGAAAGTTGACTCTCATTTGCCAGCCATTTTTGACCAAGATTGGAAAAATTGGATGATTAAAGGAAGAAAATCATAACTTTGCCTTTATAAGATATATCCATATGACACTTCAGGATATGCACATGGAACTTTGAGAAATATTTCTGCTTATAAATATAATGGTTGTTTATTATCAAAGGGACTTTATTTGAGGTTTGAATGTAAAGTGCTATATTATAAATGTGCCTAATCATTATCATTAAGAGAAGAGAGGGATGGAAACCATGATCACGTTGAGGGAAAAAGGCCTCTAATTGGACCCTATCACAAAATTATTTGATGATTCTATTCAGTGGTTTGCACTGACAGCCTGCTTGTGTTGATCAAACTTTTGCTACTTTTTTAAGAAGTCATTTTGAAGGGTTTTATGCTTCAGAATATTTGGAAACCACAAGTTTCTAAGCTATCATCTCAGCTGTTTGGCCATGCCCTCTCTCCCATTCACACCTCCAAATATCACTCCTATCACTTGATCTATTATCTAAATTAGACACCAAGATCTCACTGTAACTGCTACTACCCTGTTTCAAATGGCCACAAATCAAATCATGTTAATTTTACCAACAGATTTACTACTATAATGAAAAACTCTTTCACTGATGAAAGAAATCAAAGCCCATGATAAAAATATGTATATTGTAAAATCATAAAGTTTCACTCAGTTTGGCCTCAAAAGGGTGAAAAAAGAATTTAACTGATGTAAGAAATGTGTACCATACAATTCAAGGGAAATTGCACTGATAATCTAAAAAAGTAATAGAATTTGGAAATGAATTAAAAACAATGCAACTAATGACAAACTTCGCCCTTTCTCTAGTAGAGACCCCAAATAGATCTTGAGAAACTCATTAATGCTAAGTCAATGATCACCTTTCCATTTCTTTCAGGTATCTTGCTCCGAGCCAATCATTCATGTTCTTGAATGCCTCCTCTCCCTTTGATTTCAAGTCTTGTAGGATAGCACATGCCAGAATTCTAATCAATTCAAGGCGTATTTTAGAAGCTTGCTCTGAAATGTATTAATGTTAAATTTGAATTATTCATTTGAATTTTTAAGAATTCCAATATTTACAAGAAGTGTAAAAACTTTGCTCTTTTAAACATTTTTTTTTTAAAAGATCATAAAGAAAATTAATCAATTGGTTCCTACTCTATTCATAATTAAATCTGAAATAAAAAGTAATGCAAGACAAAGAATATGAGAAAAATTTAGCTTCATTTCTAAATATAAAAAAAAGCTGTATTAAAACTGAGTAGAACAGTAGTGTAATAAGTGAGAAACTGTTCTCTATGGCAGCAACAAAAGCCCTCCATTTTGTCCTGTTTTTCGCCAACCTCCACAGAGAACCCTTTCATTTCCGTCTCCACAGTCCCCCTCCAATCAAATCTTCCTTTCTTCTTAAAACATCTCTATGCCTAATCCATCTCTATATCCTCTTTGCAATGAAGCTACCCATATCCTCTTGTCTATATTGCTCAAAAGGTTCTTCATTTGGAATTTTTCTGGGCCAAAATATTCACAGGATCCTATGCAGACATGGAATTATCCCAGTCAGTTTAATTCGGTTAATTTAACCTCGAGCATTCTGATCCGTATAGAAGAATAGATATCACGCAGCTCTGGTATAATTTTAATTTCATACTGATGTGGTATTGTGCTGATCTCCACACATTGTCCATACTCCTAAATGCACTTCTTTCCTTTCAGAGCCTGCTGTGTTTATCCTCCTTTGCGCTGTCTTACTTGAGGTCTAATGATGCAACCAAAATAAGTAAATCTATATGTCTTTTGCAATTCAGTTTATTAAAAGGTACCTTGACTATCATTCCTTTACTCTAATTGTCAGGTATCTATTTTCCTAAACAGATGGTTTGAAACAGGGGTTGTAGAATGGAGGGTGATAGTGATGGATCTTTGTAGAAAATGTCTGCATTTAGGTTGTCCTGTCCAGGAGATATTCTATTCTTGAGGGTTCATATTGCTGCCATTATTTTCTCCTTTTGTGGCGTACTTGTGTCAATGTCGAGTACCTCCATAGCTACCTGCATGTCTGCTGTCTCCTCAGGTTGATTTCAAACTTCCTTCAAGTGTTTGGCCCAACTTCGGTCTTGCTCCCTTTCTAAAGTCAGCATTTTGCCTTGTTTATCTTTGATTGGTCCTGTCGTATTCCCCCTAAACTTGCAGCACACTTGCACTTGTGATGTTGTAAAACTTTCCCTCTTCTCCCCTTGCTGCTGCCTCTTCTGCCTCTGTTGCTAACCATTCCATGGCTTGTCTTTTGTCTTGTCGAGCCAAGTTCTTGACCTTCCTATGTATTTCCTTATACTGCATCTCCTGTTTTTTTCCTCACTCTTGATGATTTAACTTGTAGCAGTTTCTGTTTTGTTTGTCTCCTTTCTGTTATTGCATTCAATGTCTCTTGTTGGATCCAATCCTTGGTTTTCTGTTTCTTAGAGTAACCTAAAATCTCCTTGTTGTCTCCAGACATTTTCTATTCAGTTTTCTTCCTTATAGTCTATGTGATCTTGTAGTGCTTGAAATTGGTGCTTCAGATCTATGACAAATGCAGACTTCACTATATTGTCTCTAAGTTGGCATGTGTCAAAACGCTTCTGGTTTGTTATTTTGTTAGTCACTTTCTTCAGCTTTAGTCTAAGGAATGCTGTCACCATGTGGTGGTCACTTCCCTCATCTGCACCTCTCTTTACCTTGACACTAAGTAAAGATCAGCTCCATTTACCATTTACCATCAAGTGATCAATCTGGTTCTTGTCCCACCTATGCAAAGAGTTCCAAGTCAGCACTTTGATATTTCGGTGTGGGTATAGGATCTGTCCAATCACCATCATGGCACACAAACAGTATTCTACTAGACTTTCTCCATTTTCATTCCTGTTCCCCATTTCGTATTTACCCATAACCCTCCCATTCGACGTGGTTCTGTTGCTGTCTCTACCTGTGACTGGTTATAAAAGTCCTCTTTGCCATCGTCGGTAGTACTGTCATTTGTAGGTGCTGACACTGAATGATGGTGGTGGTGTGTCGTCATCTTAGCCTTATTTTTATCAGTCTGCTGCTGATTGGCTTCCATTTCAGAAAACATCTTTCAAATCCCTTCTTCAAGATGATAGTGACTCCTTGATGATGTCCATCTTCTTGCCCAGAGCAGAGGATTGTTTCTCCTGGTTGATTTTCAATTTACCGGATCCTGTCCATCTACATTTGCTTACTCCAAGAATGTGGAGTCTGAATCTTTTCATTTCCAGTACAATCTATGGCAATTTTCCAGTCTCATACATCTTCCTCCCATTCTGAAAACCTACCACTGTCTTTGTATTTACATTGGGGCCACCAGTAACCGAGAGACGTGGTCCTCGTTTTCCTGAGCGATAAACAGGGAATATGATTTAATTCACAAAGCAAAATATTTATCTTTTAAATGCCTTTGAAAAACAACCTCATATTCTTCACCTTCTTCTTGAATGGAGAAATAGTATTCCTCTCGGGCTCTTTCTTTTGACGATTTCTTTTGTATGTCCTCTTCACTTATCTCTGAGGGTGCTTCATAAAATAAAAAACGTTTGAGAATGCAAATTTTAATCCATTTTAAATAGTAAAAATGAAATTAGTGTTCAGTTATGAATTCTCTTTGAAAAGTACATTTTAAACAAACAAACTCACTTCTCCGAAACAATGATAAAGAGAATTCAATTATCTACAAATATTCCAACATGTAATAAAAGCAATATTTAGGAAAACAAAATTAGCAGAAAGATGCTCATCAGCCTAGAGCTTTTATTTTTAAAAAGAAATTGCCAAAAAGATCTGGTAAAATTCTCCTCTTTTTCAGCTACTCATCAAGCAAAAAAAATAAAAAAATTCTGTTTTAAAGTTTCTACAATACATATCATCTAACCTCTTTTTTTTTCTTCAAAGCTTAAAAGGGGCAAATTAGTGTTAAATTTTTTATTCTATTAATCAACCTGGGGGAGGAGTTGAAGACGATTCAGAATCCTTTCCTTTTCCACCTTTCTTGGGAGAGGGGCTTCTGCTTTTCCCTTTCTTGCCTCCTTTTGCAGCTTTGGGACCCTTTGTTTTCTCTCTCTCTTTTTCTCTTTCCTGTTCTCTTAGTTTTTCAGCCTCTTCCTCAGCCTCCCTTGCTTGCATCTCTGTTTGAATCTGATAGTGATCAGGATGTAATATTGATTTATTTTCACCTATGGTGGTGGGCATCATACTAGCACATTTGGCATTTAATTATTTTTGCTTTTTCTTCCTCCCTCTCTCTTTCTCTCTCTTCCACTTTCCATGTGTGTGTATATGTATGCTTGTGTGAGTGTGTGTATGTATGTTATATGTGTGTGTGTGTGTGTGTGTTGTCTGGGCATATTACTATGGTAGAATAAAGGGACCATATGTGGCTGGCTGGTCGAACATTGCCCCAACATTTTTTCTAACAAGTCTTACATGTCATTGCTTTGGTTTATCAAGACGAAACAAGTATTTTATGATGAGGATTGATATGATGCATTAGTACAAATCTCAGATGTTTGATAGATATATACCAATTTTACAGCAAAAATTCGACTATGACGAGAGGTTCATTATGTGTCGCCATTTGAAAAAAAAGTGAACACTATTTGAGATATTATATTTCTTTCCGAATTAATTTCTTTAGGGCATTGTATGTTCTTGTTTGTTGAAATGGTACTAAAGAATAGCTTGCCACTGCAGAAGGATGTTAAAATGCATTTTTTGTCCTCACTCCTAGGGGGTGGCTGCATGAAAATTACCATACTTGGAGTGAAGGGACCTATAGCAATCAGCACTATCCAAAAATAATCTCTTAACTTATGTGCGGGATTGGTGGGCAGTCAAAGACAAAGTGAGGCAAAACATCACAAGCACTCGTCAGATATGTAAGAGGATCTATTTGCAAGCACAATGTGCAAAATGTGTAAGGGAAAGTGTCAGATGATGACACAATGCATGTGGTGTATATAGTGTGATTGTATGGCATGTATCCCTCTTATAATTACCCAAAATATAAGCACAAACACCAGAAAGCGCACAGCTTTGCCTAAAAAATCATATTATCAGCATTCTGTGTTTCTAATCACTGCCTACAACATAGAAAGTATAACGACTAGTATTATTCATGTCAAGGTAAAAAATATTGTAGTATCAACAGTAACTATATAAATATATAGCCATATTTATCTGAGAAGTGGCTGCATGTGGTCCCTTTGCTCTAACATTAATAGCTACATAGACATAACACAATGGAAACATAGAAACATGAGAAAACCAAGTTGGATCAAATATAGAATGAGGGTGGGCTGATATATAAGTACTGTTTGCCTATCAATCAAAACGTATTTAAGGTACAATTATGAAACTTCACACACACACACTCCCAAATTATACTTCTACACTCAGGTGCAACGAATAATTTATGTGACGTCATTTGTGCTCATAATTGAGTGACGTCACAACCCTACTAAAACAATGCGGTCCAGAAAATGGCAACACTTAATGAACCTCTCTTCAAACAGTGCTCTGTTATTGAATTTCTAACAGGAGAAGGATGCTGTGAAGATAACATCCATCAAAAAATGAAGGCCATTTATGGTGATATGTGTATTACTGATGGCAGTTCCAAAGTGGGTTAGAATTTTCAAAGGAGATGACCCTATAGAGCCAAAAGTGTTTTATCGTAAGCGAACAGGTTGGCCACTTTCTGCATCCGATATGAGTACCTAATTAAGAAGCAGTTGATCATATGATTAGGATTAATTGAAGGGTAAAAACAAAAGACACAGCTGATGAAGTTTGAATTTCAAAAGAACAAGATCAAAATGTTGTGAGATCTATCTTGGGTTACAGAAAAGTCTCTGCATGATGGGTCCCAAGACAGATAACTTCAGAAATGAAAGTGCAGAGAAGAGACATTTGTATCCAACATTTGATAGAATATAACAAGAAAGGAGAGAATTTTCTGCCGAAAATTGTGACGGATGATGGATCTTGACCCAGTATTATGACCCAGAAACCAAAGTGCAGTCAATGGAGTACAGGCATAAATCTCCTAAAAAAAATTTAAAGTCAGTGTCTCTGCGAGAAATGTCTTGTTTACCTATTTCTGGGACATAGAAGGCATAGTTCACATGGAATTTCTTTAACAAGGGCAACTAGTGAACTCTGAACAATATCCTGTTTCAACTCTACAAGCCCTCAAGACTCGCACTGGCTTGAGGTCGCAGAGATTCAATATTGCAGCATGATAATGCATGACCAAACACTAGTCGTCAAACCTAAGACGTATGATTTGGTTCAACCTTCTGACCCCACAGCACCCTGCATAAAGTCCAGATCTTGCCCTATCTGACTATTTCTTGTTCCCCAGCTCAAGAAGTATCTGAAAGGGAACTGTTACAACAGTTATTTGGAGGTAGTGACTGATGTTTATCAATGGTACAGTGCAAAATCACCAGGATATCTTCGCTGACTGCATGCACCAACTAGTTCATTATTGGCAGCTCTGTGTTGCTCGTTATGGCGATTATGTGGAAAAATGAATGGTACTATATGTAGCTGAGATTCTAAGCTTTCTTTTCACGTATTACGTTTGTATGTGCTGTTGAAAACAAAAAAAGTTATACCAAAACGGTACTTATTCATCAGCCCGCCTTAATACTATATTCTCTAAATTCTTGTCAGTATCAGAGTATTATCTATGAAAATGTCTTATGGAAATGCAACAGTAGAGGTCAAATTATCTCTTTTTTTCAGTTCAAATATTTTGTATCTAAAGACAGCTGAAAGAAGGGAAAAAGCAACAATAACTCTGGTTAAAAAATTTCTTCTCCTCACCACTCAAGCAGAGGAGAAAGATCATTGAGTAACAACAATAACTTTGGTAAAAACCTTGAAATCTTAGCAAACTTTACCCAATTTTTACTCTCATCAGACGGAATGATAAAAATGAACCATACCATCAGAGTAATTCCATTGACTGCAAAACTAAATCCATCGTGTATCAGCTTCTCATCCATATCTTGAGGTGGTGCAGGACTTTCACTTCCTGGTACATCGTCAGTGGCAGATACCCCTTTTTTCACAGACTTTCTGTCTTTTTTATCTTTGTTTGGTGTTGTGCCAATTTTGGCATCAGCGTCTGGAGATGCGGGACGTCGGGGCACCAAAGGTATGCTTTGAAATCAGAATTAAAATAAAAAATAGCAGAGGGTTAAGATTTGCAAAATCATAAGCATCAAAAGGAAATATTTCTTATTCCTAATGACTTTCCTTAATGATAATAATAATAATAACAAATTAAGTGCATTTCTATAGCTCAAAGAGCTAATAAGGGATATTCACAAAATCTTTGATAAATCAGCCTTATGAATCCATTTTATGGTTGCATGTCACTTAAATGTAGAACTGCTCATCAATCAATGATAAGCTGATAAAAAAGTCTTTGAAATAACTGTCTATTCTTATACAAAGAGGTCTACTTGTCGTACAAACTCTATCTTTTTGGGATAAAACCAGAAATCTATGTATCTAGGTATTATTCTTACACAATCCTTCGTCCAATTCCCTCAGATGATTTGGGAGCTTCTGGCTGGGGAGTTTCTTTGCCTCCTTTTCCTTTCCTTTTGCCTGACGCAGTTCTAGACGACCTTGAGCCTCTTGGAGATTTAGCACGATCTTTCGGAGATTTTGATCCTCTTCCTCCTATAAAATAAACATATGTTTTATTCTCAAAGTATGACAACAAAAAATAAATACATACATTTCAGCTTAGAGGATTTCAAGATTTCTTGTTTGTGTTCTTTGTAAATTTTTTCAGTCAAGCGTTCCTTTTGGTTTTTTCCCTTTGAAGGTCTGTGTCAGGAAAGCCTTTGAATTAAAGTACATATGACCCAGTTTTATTTGTGTTGTTTGTGTTGGCCGTAATTTATTTGACTGATTGATCTTGCTCAGCGAATGTATTAACCCTTTCACACCAGGGTCTGATTGTAACCAAGTAAATCATGCAAAAACTTCATAACTTATATATTCTTAGACCAGATGAATTAGACTTCAGTTGACGAACATATGCCAAAAGCCTGAAACTGCTAGGGTCCTCAGTAATAATTTCTGATTATTATTCTTTTTTTAGAAATAATCTACTTTTGTCATTGTGATGAAATAAACATGATTGCAAAATGGTGGAACTTTGAATGATTGTTTGAAGTGAGTATAATAATGATAATGTATGCTGTGTACATGTGTGCCAAATGAGTTTTTTGGGTTGTTTTTTTTCTTATGGAGTAGATAAAGAGCAAAAAGGACAGTGTATGAACTATAGGTTCAAACTAATAGTCTACATGATAACTGCTGGAAGCTGATTTTTCATATAAAAAGCAAAGTTGGCACCATATGCAAAATATATTCATATAAAAGCTTTCAAAGGGATCATAGAGTAATAATTTCATTTTATTCTCTGGAGTCATTCTTGCATACCTTTACCTTTACTTTTCAAAAGAATTCAGAGATGACTTTGAAATATGTATAAGTATAATGTTCACCTCTTGGAGATTTTGAACGGGCTGATAGCGATCGATCTGATCTTGAATCATCAACAGGGGACTGTGCAGTCTCACTCTGTGCTCCTTC
The DNA here is from genome assembly GCA_031471865.1 of Melibe leonina. Lineage (NCBI taxonomy): Eukaryota > Metazoa > Mollusca > Gastropoda > Nudibranchia > Dendronotidae > Melibe > Melibe leonina. The sequence continues at coordinate 14,857 of JAUEKZ010214103.1, forward strand.
AGGAGTTTCTGGTCTTTCAACAGGTAGCTGCAAACAGAGAGATATTGCAAAATATGCAAAAATCACCAAGATGATAAAATACTATGTGTACTTTGTCTAAAGAAAGTACCTCTTGGAATCAGGTACCCAACTCCATTAATAACTTTTCTGTCAAATGTAAAACCTGTGCAACACAGATGGTTAATGGTGACATCTTAGACATGCTAAGCCATATGCTTTTTAAAAGAAAAAACCCCCCAAAAAAGAGTTGTTGGCTATAATGAAAACTTACTTTGGGCAAGTTGATTTTTCATGTATTATACAGTGCAGTAAACTTTGAATTCAAAGAAATAGCTTTATGAGCCCATGAATATGAATTATTTAAAACAAGATGCAACACATCGCTCCACACATCATGTCTTCAGTCAGCATGTGATTGATCGTTTGAACAACTTCACAGTTTCAGTCGCTGAAGCTTCAGAACTTGACGCTTTCAAAAATTTCTTGGACAGCTTTTTGTCAGGGTATAAGTTTAGTTTGGATGAGCCCCGCGTCAAAGTAGAGGCAAAATGATGTCCAAAACTGGACACCAAAGATCAGCAAAGGCCTTTAAAGCCTAATTCGCTGGATTAATTATATTATACTATACTATAGTATTCGCTGGCTGGATGCAAAGTCAAGGAGCCAAGGACATAAGCAAAAAGTCTAACTATTACATACTTTCCTCTATTGTTTTTACAAACCTGCTAAACCTAACAAAATCGCAGAGCAAGTTAAAAGGAAGGGGTTTTTTTCCTTGCTCACTCTTAGGAAAGTTAGTCTAAATGGGTAAATATTGTCTTTTCCTCCTAAATTACAGTCTTCCGTCCTCTCACCCTCTTGCGAAAAGACAACAGTAGGATGAGTGGTGGAAGTAATAAAGTATGTGGTAGGACTATATAATTTGCATAATTATTGTACGCTAGCAAGCTATTACTACCAACACATACTACTGTACATATGATGATCTATCCATCTCACTCTCTCTCTCTGTTCCACCTCACTCTCTATCATCTATCAAACAACTCAGAATTTTTCTCCGTTAGTTGAATGCTAGGTGTTTGTTGATTTCATTATATTCAAGGTCTAATGTACATATTCTTAATTCTTTTCTACCCTACATAACCCCTTGAACTGAGAGATGGTACATAATGGATAAAATCTTTTTACATTTTTCAACACTATATCATATACTCTGCTTAGGTGAAAAAAGGAAAGGCATTTCAAGCACCAACTGAAATCAGTGATTAAACTTTTCTTTGAGGAAACCTTTGAAATAGAACTACTAACCTCAACCAATGGAATTCGATCATAGTCAGGATTGAGCTCATCTGGAACCTGTCCATCCATTCCTCTGTAATAATCTTTCAGCATTCTGACTGTATCTTGGAGACGATCCACTTCAGACTAGAAGTAAAATAGTCCCAAATGTTACTCAACTTAAATTGATGGTTTGATTAAAACATTCTAGTATTCATAGCATAAAATGATGATGAACGCTCTCACAATTCTTTTCCTTTCAAAATGGGTTACAAATTGACAGTACAATATTACACTGGATAGCCTGGAAGTACTTTCAGTTCAAGAGATAAGAGATGCTTTGATGTGACAGGTACCTGCATAAGAGTAAGATAGTGATTGCTGAGAATTCCAAGTCTATCCTCTAGCCAACCATCATTCATGTCAGCTTCTCTTTCTTTCTCAGCTAGGTCTTTTCTTTCATCACAAATATTCCAAAGCCTCTCTCTCAGATCATCCACCTGTTGATGCATCTCTGCTCTTGTTTCTTCATCATCCCTCATATCATCAGATACTTCGTTGTATGTCTGGTAAAAGAATTTGCAATATTTTTTACAACAGTTTTTATGAGAAAAAAATGGAACAATGAAAAGAAAAAGAATTTATAAACTCCTTTCCTTTTCATAATCTCCATTGCAAAATTTGAAGAAGAAAAAGGCATGACATATTTATTATTAATCTGAAAAAGTGAGGATGCAAAAATGATTTGTTTACACAATTAAATAAAACTTAAAATAAAATAAATCAATTAAGAGGACATAGAAAATGTTAAGAAATAGTCTTGAAATTCCAATACCTTTTGCCATTGAGAAACATAATCTTGTTTACAGTCTGGTCTTCTCAAATAATGAAGAAAATCTTTCCTGAAGACAAAAAGTAAGAATAAAGAATTTCATGTTTTGGATGTGAACTGAACAGGAGACAAAGTCCATGGAAATGTGTTGGGGAAAAATATAAAATGAAATGTTTATGATTTTGACTTTTGAGTGCTTTGAATGGGAATAATGTTTCACAAAAATTACCTTATTTGAAAGAAATATCGATATATATCCTCTCTCTCTTGACGAACATTCCTGAAGACATGTTTGCAACTATCAACATATGTCTTTTCTGTTTCCTCCCAATGTAAAACAAGAACTCTGGCCATTTCCTGCAAAAACAATCCAAAGATCATGTTGAGTTGTAAAAAGTGATGAGACAATCTAGGCAAAACAGATTTGTTTTTCAAGAATTTCAAGTGTAAGAGTCAAATGATTAATGAACTATGAATGCCTTGACAGATGTGCATATATTATATAAGCATTTCCTTTTAAGAGCTATCCTTTTAAAAAAAATCCAATTACAGTAAAGTTTCACTAGAGGTTGTATAATTTTTTTTTTAATTCCCTAGGATCAATTACACTTGGATACTATTTTACATAAAAACACCCTCCATTTAAACAAATTAAAAGTATGTATAGCTCAATAAGAAATGTATATAAATAGATAAAACTAACAAATGGCTTCAAGACAATGATTTCAATCAGAGGTACATAAAATAAAAATTCTAAAAAAAGTATTCCCTTTCTTACATAAGCTCCACAGTTAATCTGATACAGATTGTCTACTTAAGATTTTCCCTTGGCAAATTTACATTGTCAATGTCCAAGTCCACAAAGTCCCAGTCCTCATCCCCAGGCTTTGGAGGGGGAGGCCCAGTAGGCACCTCAGGCTCAGGCTCTGGTTCTGGTTCAGGTGTCTTTTTACCTTTTTTACCAGCAGATTTTGGTGAAGAACCTGCCCGTAAAATGGCCAATGAGCATTGTTATTAAAAAAAGAAATTTTACATGGCAAAACTAAAAGTTAATTGGATTCTTTGCAAAATAATTTTTTTTCAAAAGCAAAGACGAAAATATCAACTTCCATCCAACTCAAAAGACTGAGAGCTATTAAAAATCTATTAAAAGTTTATAAACTCAAAATGAATAAAGCTTTTATTTCAAAATCAAGAGAAATGGGATATAGTCAT
>JAUEKZ010214126.1:0-2500 GCA_031471865.1 Melibe leonina
GTATTGTAAAGCGCCTAGAGCCTATGAACCATGGGGTAGGGCGCTATATAAATGAAATTTATTATTATTATTATTATATAAATTTAAGACCTCTTCTTTCTACTAATTATATGTTTCCTGTCACAATTTCTGTGGTCGACCTCTTGGCAGTTTGCCTTGCCTTTAAAATCCTACCGTTATCCGTTCAGTGTATATGACCAAACCATCTAAGTTGACTCTTTTCTATTTTCCTGGAAAAGCTAGTTGTTATGAATATATTGCCTTATTCATATAACGTATTTTCAATAATACATAATTCAAATACTGAATATCTTCCTCTCTGACTGGAAGGCCTTTATTTGCAAGGGGGGAGGGCAGGGAGGAGGGGGAGGTAGACGAATTTACTCTCTTTGGATTCTTTCATATCTTCTCCTACAATTGTAATAGGACTCCGTCGATCAGGGTTGTCCTTGGATAATTCATGCACCCTAGTCCCATCTCGCTTCGCCTTTGATATGGCTTACAGTGAATTTAAAGTAGCTTTGAATACGTCACGACCATCCACCAACTAGCAACACTGCGATCAATATTGTTATACGATAACCATTGTGTCCGTCACAAATCACAGCCACACAGTCTAGCCACTGATGAAAGTTCTCACGTTTCAATTGCGCAACCGTGCGGATGCATCCAGATTACACTAGTGAAAAAAAAATTATTGATGATAATATAATTTTCATAAGCTATGAACAAGCCGATATTGTTTAGAGTAATGAAGAGAAATGTAGTGAGCAACGGGCATAAGAGAGACAATTACAAAATGACGTCAACGTTCTGTACGTCTTAAAGCCAACTGGCTCATGCTTATCCCGGTTTTGTAGCTTGAAGCGGAAAAGTGACGCTGATTGTCAACCTCTGGATGGGACGCTTTGTCAATCGCAAAATATTTTCTTCAACCCAAAATTATTTATTAACTGTAGACTGTTACCCACATGGGTGGAGTGAGGCAATTGGACATAATTTCCTTGCTCAAGGTCCCGGTAAAAAAAACCAAAGTGCCGCCAGTAGGAATCGAACCCTGTCCGCCAAGGTTTTGTCCTGCGTCACTACCAGTTCGGCCACTGCGCCTGCTCAATCTCTTTTTTTACCATCTAACAAAACAAAACAAAACCAAAAAAAACAAAAGTAACTAGTCTGTAGTTTGGGAAATAATCTTAGCAGGTTAAAGCAGTGCCAATGTACGGAATGAGAGGAGAAGTAAAGGTGCATTGAGGACATTTGTGGAGCTGCATACAAGGTGGTTAGTGTCGAGTACGGCTTTAAATGTTTGACATGAAATCAATGACCACTTGCAATAACTGTAGAAGGTGACTTCAGTTAGTATGCTTATCTTTCTATAAATAATACATAATGATATGGTTTTATTTTTACAATTCTTCACACTTCCAGATTATTGGATGCTCTCTTTCTTTCTCTCTTGTTCTCTCTTTCTCTCTCTCTCTCTCTCTCTTTCTCTCTCTCTCTTTCTCTCTTTCGTTCGTTTCTTTCTTTCTCTCTCTTCCTATCTCTCTATATCTCTATCTGTCTCTCTTTATATCTCTCTCTTTCTCTCTCTCTCTCTCTTTCTCTCTCTCTCTCTCTCTCTCTCTCTCTCTCCCTCTATCTGAGTTCACGTCTTTCTAACTCACTCCTTCTTTGTCTAATCATGTGTTGTGTCCCATCCCAACCTCCATATTTTTTTTTAAACGATTCACGATGATGAAAATTGAAAAATGCTTTCTTTCACGCGAAAACGTCTGGGCTTTTACTAATAGCATATGTGAAGAGGGGAAATATGTTAAAAGGCTTTTTACTTAGGCTGTGGCCAGCTACTTAATTCTGCTCACTAGGTTATAAGTGATTTTTTTTTAACTGATAACATCATTATTTTTTTATTTTTTTTTGGTAATAATATTAACACTACATTATTTTGCACAGTCAGATGTAATTTATTCACAGTGTAGTCTGAGTATTCAGTAGAAAAAAGGGGTGAGTTTTAAAGCAGACAAGTAAAGAACAAAGACCAAAAAAAGATACGGTCAACGTTTCGGCCTAAATGTCTTCCTCGGTGCAAAATACTTTTTTCACAGACTTGACAGTCCATTTGGATATTACCACTAAGTGTTCACAGTATGTTCTTCTTCAAGGAATCGTGTTTAAACATAGAATAGTTAGTCTTGGGGTGAAGACACCCATAATGGTCACCAACAAACACGTTGTAGATCAGGTGGTAGAGCGTCCGCCCCGGAATAGGTAGGTCGAGAGTTTGAATCCCGGCCGCGTCACAAAAGTCGTTAAAATTGGCATTTTTGCAACTGTACCGCCAGGCACTTTTGCGTCATAGGAATCGTGCTAAGATTGGTTGGCCCAGTGTCAGTGTACAGTGACGGTGAGATAGTCGAGTGAGCCTTCTGTGTGACAGCACGTTAACTTGTCTAGAGAGCTCTGCTTTTGATATGACCTAAACTGTGTTAAAACATGC
>JAUEKZ010214126.1:7500-10196 GCA_031471865.1 Melibe leonina
TGGAACTTTTGTCTGTTTTCGCTTTTGTTTTGGTTTGGTTTTTTTGTTTTGTTTTTGTGCTTGTGTTTTTGGGGGGGGTTTTGTGGTGTTTTTGCCTAGGTATGGTTTGTTTGTTTGTCTTTTTGGTGGGTTTTTTTTGTTGTTTTTTTTTTCTTTTTGTTTTGGTTTGGTTTTGGGGGCTTTAGGACGCTTACAACAGCTTACATCGTATCAACGGCTTGGTGAAAGTAAGAGGATAGATTAGAGAAAAGTGAAGACATGTCTTTTTATCTGTTAACTTTTTTCATTTTGTCCATTAATTTATTGATTATCTATCAATGATAAATGTATCTATCATCTTGCCTATAACGAAGTGTGAATACGGGGAATATGCAGCCAGTGGTCGACTCCATGAATAGAACTAGATGTTGGAATATGAACGGTTTCTGTACTCTGGTACTCTGCATAACAGTTCCATCATACACACACACAACCCTCTCTCTCTCTCTCTCTCTCTCTCTCTTTCTTTCTCTCTCTCTCTCTCTTTCTTTTTCTCTCTCTCTCTATCTTCCTCTCTCTCTCTTTCTCTTTCTCTCTCCCCCTCTCTCTCTCTCTCTTTCTATTTCTCTCTCTCTCTCTATCTTCCTCTCTCTCTCTTTCTCTTTCTCTCTCCCCCCTCTCTCTCTCTCTTTCTATTTCTCTTTCTTTCTCTCCCTCTCTCTCTCCCCCTCTCTCTTTCTCTTTCTCTCTCTCCCTTTCTCTCTCTTTCTATTTTCTCTTTCTTTCTCTCCCTCTCTCTCCCCCTCTCTCCCTTTCTCTCAACTCCTACTTTTACTCTCACACACAAGCACGTGCACGTTCTATCTTATTTCCATTTTCCATAAGACAAAGATAAAAAAAAAATGGAATTCCTAATAGAACGAGTGGCAGGACAATGAGTCTTTATTTCCTGATCAATTATCACGACGTTCACAGAGTGAGTTGTCTCCCCTTCTGCAGTCGTGCTCCTGAGCTAATAAAAACGAAAGTTAATACAAAATGGCGGACGTTGTTAAAAAATAGAACAAAATGGCGTATGCAGGGGAAAATGGCAGAGGTGGTTAAACAAAATGGCGGTAGTAGCGTCATTGTTTCTGTTTATATTGACAACAGCCAGGGGGCATGATGTATGTTGTCTGTCAATGTAGAGTTGCTGGCCTTCAGTTTGTCATAGTTGATTTACGACCGAATGCTACCAAGCCACAGAGCAACCAAGTTTTGTATAAATCTATGGTTCTGTTGGGTAACTTTGTTTTCCTTGGCAAAGTGGTAATTTCTTTTCTTCATTATCTCCTTTCCCCTACGGTGATGATCGTTGGCCTGTCAACACAAAAAGTTAAGAAACAAATGGCGGAGTTGGTAATACAAAATGGCGGACTGTGCGGCATTGATTCTGTTTACCATGACAACAGCCCCCGGGGATTTGTATGTTGTCTCTATGTAGAGTTGCTTGCGTCTGTTCGTCACAGTTGATTTGCCACCGAGTGGTAGCGATAATAAACTCTCGGTAAATTATAATTATGTGTGGTTATTGTCCTTTCTAAGGTACAATGGCAATTTATATCTTTCATGTTGTTGGTTTTGTTTTGTTTTGTTGCTTTTCGGTTTTTTTTCAGGTTGTTGTTTTTTTTTTGGGGGGGGGGGGTGAGGTTTTTTATAACAATGAAAATGAAGTGATATCCATAAATCCAGTACCTTCTCCGTGGATTCATAGGTGGTGTTGATTAGGTTGTTATAGCGATGCTGGCTGTGGTGTCAATGGTTGTGGCTGTGTTGGCAGGAGAAGTTGAAACATCATGTGCATACATGACTGTGATTTTGGTCGTCTTCTTTCTGAAGTCGTAAAAAAACAAAATGACGTAGGTATCGCCATTGATTCTGTTTACCTTGACAACATCCGGGGGATGTGTGCATTGTCTCAGTGTTGATCTAATACAAATAGTGGTTCATCACAGTTGATTTACTGGCGGCGAGTGCTACGGGGAAAAAAATCCATATGTAAAAAAAGGAGTACGAACCATGGGTTGCTTGAAGCTATGTCGTTGTAAAGAAAATAAAACGAACAATCAAACAAAAAAAGGTTGATACATTATATTATAATTATCTTTAACGAAGGGAAGTAACTGAAAGTTTTAGTTCTATGGTTAATGAACCTTTCTCAACAGATTTTACGAAAGAACGATAAGAAATAGTAATCATTATCATCATAATGGTGATGACATCGATATGCATGAAATTGATGACGCATCATGATGATGATAACACATAGATATGACAGAGATGAGGAGGAGGATAATAATGATGCTGATGATTATTATTGTTATTATTATTATTATTATTTTGATGATTATTATTATGATGATTATAATAATTTTGACGGAAAATATTATCATGATGATGAGAGCGATTGACTCTTTCACAGCGGAGTCTGATTTTAACCCAACTGAAATATGCAATCTTAATAATGCACGTGTTCTTATACCAGATAAATCAGATTTCAGTGAACTAACATAAATATGCCAAAAGCATGTCAGTTCACTGAAATCTGATTTATCTGGTATAAGAACAGGCAAATTTTGAAAATTTTGGTGTCTTCCGCTTTGAAAGGGTTAAGACAATGATGATATTCACAGCGGTACGTGCATGCAAAAACCATTGTAACTCCTGCAACGCACCAC
>JAUEKZ010214147.1:0-10195 GCA_031471865.1 Melibe leonina
AACAAACACATTGTAAGTGTGAGTTGCTTGAGATTTTGATAAAATCTTTATGTAGCTCCTATTGCTTACATGACTGCCAATAAAGACAGCATGGGTTCATAAAAGTAAAAGATTTTTAAAAAGTTAATCTCATTCAAGCAACAATGGAAAAAGAGAAAAATAAAATCAGGATAACATTAACATTTGGAAGATCTCCAGCACCAATGCCTCAAACCACTGCAGGGAACATTCCAGGTTTGGACTAAATTTTTACAATAGCAATCTGTATAACCAACACACACAAACACACTCAGAGAGTAAAATAAAATGTATGTAGAATGAATCACTTTAAGGCAAGAAAACTATAATATAAATGAAACATCATGCTTATATACATGTTTTAACCATTTCAATGCTAAGATTATTTAGCAAATCTTCAAGAGATGAATGCATTCAGCTGTGATTAATAATATCTATTATTAGTACTCAGCTGCGAATAATAAATTTTACAAAAGGTTTTAACACACAGTTGGGTGTGTCCAATGAGTCAAGAAATGACTATGACATTGGTAGTGGTAGCTACAAAGCCATAATGTCTCAAGTCCACAAGTCCCAAGCAGCACACTGTGTCAGAGACCCTTTAATCACATCCCCATCACCACCATCATTCTCTCAACCACATCCATCTACACCATCTCAGGTAACTATGTAATATAGTTTGTGCTCAGTTTAGAGAGAGAAGCAGGCACCTTCCATGTCTCCGTCCTTGTGAGGCACCAGTGCATCTGTCATAAAGAACAGGTCCATAGGACTGCGGTGCTGGATGCACTGTGCTATGTCAGCTGCATCCTGGCAAGAAGTAGAGATGGGGAGGGAGAAAGGAGATAGGAGCAATTAGACACAGATTAATATTACTAATACTGTTACTAATATCAACACAGGAGCTAAAGTGGTAACAACACAAACAGAGCCCTGGGAGACCAGGTTCAATTTCTACCAGCAACAGTTTGGTTTCCTTGGACATAGAAATTCACTTTTAACCCTTTCACTGCTAATGACACCAAAAATCTTCAAGATTTGCCTGTTATGTTCAGGCTTTTGGCATATGTCATTTCGTTGAAATCTGATTTATCTGGTATGAGTGAGAACAAATACATTTTCAAGATTTTCCATATTTCAGTTGGGTAGAGAATTAGACCTTGCTATGAAAGGGTTCACACCTGACATTCCCCCCAGTGTAAAAATGGGTTGGGAATTAAATAAGCTGTGATAGACCAGTTTCATGTTAAATGGGTGGAAATCATCCCAGATGCTGCACTAAAGGACCTGGAATAGGCTATGGTAAGTAAGATCTAATGAACTCTTTTTGTAATACTTGTTACAGTAAAACACAAAAAATTAAAATATATATATATCAACACTAAAGTTCAATAATGCTCAAATCATTGCAAAACAATATTTGGTAGACTAAACACACAGCACTTGCTACAGTGATAGATATTGCAATAATAGTGTGCATATCAACCATGAGAAGAAAAAAGAACTGTTTAGACGTCTAATTTATCTTTAGCTTCAGTCTCTTTCTATAAGAGAAACATGCAAGCCCAATTGGAAGCAATTTCGCTTGTATCAGATGGCTGACCAGCTCATTCTTAAGTTTTTTCTCCTAACACGAATAAAAATTAATAATTTCCAAACCAATCATAGTGCTATATAAGAGATTAACGGAGTAAGTCCTTTAGAGCCTTATGGCCCATGGACCCGGAGCTTATCCCGGTTTTTGTAGGGTGAAGCGGACAAATGACAATGGTTGCCATCGTCTGGATAGGACTCTTATCGCAGATTACTTTCCCCAACCCAAATTGTGGATTGGTACCCATTTTAAACCTGGGTGGGGTGAGGCAATTGGAGTAAATTTTCTTGCCCGAGGAAAAAAACCGAAGTGCCCCTGGTAGGAATCGAACCCGGAGCCCCCAGGTTCTGTGCTGTGTGGCTACCAGTTCGGCCACTGCGCCTCCAGATTAATGGAGGACTCACTCAAATATCTCATTCAGCCAGGGTATACTGTATGAACATTGGGCAAACCAACCTTAGCACTACTGTGCCATAATGCGGAGTGCTTGTTGAGATAACTGCTTCAAGCCAATTTCCATACCTTAGATATCACACGGCCGGGAAATGAACCACCAACCATCCAGCTTAAAGGGGACACATTGACAAATCCAGCCACAGTGCTGGTCTGGCACATAATGAACATCATCACACCCTCCACTGTCACAGTACTAGACTAAATAACACAGATCTATATAATTGTTGGCATGGCCACTATTGTTGTGCGTACCTTCAGGAAGGTTTCCTCGCTGGTGTGCCCATGCTGCACAGGGGCTCTCTTCCTGCCATCTGAAATGGAAAAAAAAACACATATAAATATAAATCTATGCCTCAATTTAGTGGATCCATCTTCAAAATATTTTCTATCTCAGCAAGAGTGAGGAGTGTTAAAAGTATTGCGAGAGGTAGGGATTGTAAAATCTACTTGAGTATTGTTACTCTTTGTAAAATCATATTCTTTTATATTTTATTTGATTTTGTAAAATAGTCTGAGCACACCATAATATGTAATATTATCATAGTGCATGAGTGTCTTGTAATTTTTTTTATCATGTTTTACACAATCATCAGTGCAATGTTTGATAAAAATTAAAGGATAGGGACCTATAAAAATAATGAATACGTTTGCTTGTTATGAACTTATTTACAATTGGATAGTGAGCATAGTATGACAGTTGAAAAAATCTCCACTATTGCTTCTCATGCACCAGAATTGTGATAATATGGTGTAAGGAACTTGTTTGCAACAGTTCACAGTTCATATTGGATTTCAAGGGAATGTTGGTTGGCAAAAAGCAGGATGGAATGGAGAGCTTTTGTTGCTGCCCTAGAAGACAGCAATGGGTGTAATGAGGTAAAAGATAGATATGAGTCAAACTTGAAATAATATGCAGTGCAGAAGCGAGACAAAGCCAAAGAAAGCAGCATGGAAAAACAGAAAAACATAAAATTGACCAGAGTGGAGATCAAACCCAAGACCCAGCTAAGGCAACTATCGCCTGGCCTACAGCACAAGACAGCGAGCTACCGACTTAGCCATTGGTCTGCACTACATATTATTTCAAGCTGGACTCATTTCTTGTGATTTCCAGTGCCTGCTCCCCACCTTACTGTCATTTCTAAAAGATAGACAGACATGGTGGTGACATATAGCAGAATATAGCTCTAAACCAGATTGAAATTTTGATCTAAATTTCTAGGTTAAGGAGAATAAATACCTATCTATTTAGATATACATTTTTGTTTCTGCCAAGGCCTATGCATAGTGCACCGTGCTATATATGACGTGTGACATATTAGGTCTTACATACCCAGCAGTATCAGACGTCCTTGGTAGTTGATGATGGCGACAGAGTGGCATGCCATCACATTGTTCCTTCTCCTTTCCTGCCCTCCTTCTGCTCCTTGGTCACCCTGCTGAAGTAGTGGTAAGGGGAGGGGGGGGGGGGTATTGATAGTTATGAATGTAGTGGATGTAGTGGTAGTAGTGGTTAGGGTGGAAGTGATAAAGGTGGTAGTGGAAGTGGTGGTGGTAATGATAAGGATGGAAGTGATAAAGGTGGTAGTTGAAGTGGTGGTGGTAGTACAATATGGAAAATATAAAATATCTGTACCCTTCTCTTTTTTCATGTTCTTCCGGCCCTCCTTCACTGGCACCCAGTGATAAAAGTATACAGCAAGGGGCATAAGTCAGGCTTCATTCACTTTTCCACATGATTTATGGGTTCCTTTGTTTACCAGTTTTTGACAAATAAGAGTAAGCAACTCGCTCATATCAGCACCCATGGCTCCACACACACAAACACACAAATAAACTTATACTTACACACACATTTACAACCATGCTGAATACATAAACACACTCACACACATACTCACTGTTGCTCAGACCCTACCAGACACACAGACTACTTGTACTTACATGTAATTGTTGCTGTTCTTGGACCTGTTCCTCCTGGACATTTTTTGCTGCCTTGAAGACAGCTGTCATTTCCTGCATTGGGATCAACACACACAGTAGCAGGTTAGCACACACTCACAAGGATACACACAAATACAAGGACAAGGTGAGAGGGAAGATTTGTCTATGGTTTGAGAAACTACAAAATTAGCATTGACATCTCAGAGAAAAAAACAAAACAAACAAAAATAGGACTAAAAAGTCCAATAATTCAAAGAGAATTATTCTCCATGCAATCATAGTGAAACACCCCCAGACACACGTGTAGCTGTATACATCCACCTTCACACATACCAACCCAACCATACTGAAACACCCCCCAGACACACATGTAACTGTGCACATTCACCTTAACACACACCAACCTAACCATACTGAAACACCCCCAGACACACGTGTACCTGTACACATCCACCTTCACACACACACCAACCCAACCATACTGAAACACCCCCAGACACACGTGTACCTGTACACATCCACCTTCACACACACCAACCCAACCATACTGAAACACCCCCAGACACACGTGTAACTGTACACATCCACCTTCACACACACCATCCCAACCATACTGAAACACCCCCAGACACACATGTAACTGTACCACCAGCTGGGTCAGACAACTGGGTGCCTTTGACTCACCTGGTTCTGGGAGAGCAATGTACCACGTTGTTCAGGGCTCTGTGACTCGCTGGCACTCAGAAAGGAACACAGTGGACTGGATGCTGTAGGAGAAAAGAGGGGGGGGGAGGGGAGGAAGGATAGAGAGAGAGAGAGAGATACATTAAAAATAAGCAAATCCCTATTTAGAGCGCAAAATCATAATTTTATCTTCACACTAACTTCCAACCATGGCTCTGTATTATGGTCAGTAAAAAAGGAAAGGTCATTACCCATAGAAAGATCATTCAATATGAACAACAAGAGGTGAAGGAGGAGAAGGGGGGTAATAAGGGAGATAATGGTAATAACATAATAGGTGTAAACTAGATAATGAGATAATGATGGTGGGTAATAAGGCATTTATAGTCAACTTATTATGGTTAGCGTTTTACTACAGCCTACTGGCCATAGGGCTATAATATATCCCGCTTTCCAAAGCGTAAAACAGACAAGTGATAATGGTTTCTTCCCTCCTGCTAGGACACTGGTCTATCCCAGATTACTTTCTCCAAACCAAATTGTGGGTTGGTACCAATTTAACAGCTGTGGATAAAATAAAGACATTGGAGTAAATATCTTGCCTGATGGAAAGACTGAAAAAACTTACTGCCCTCCAGACTCTGTGGTGCATCATTATATGTTAAGTCACAACGCTTCCATGACAAACCATATTTTTTCACTAAATTACTCTGTGTTGAGCTTTACACCGTATATCATGTGATGAATGACAAAGAAATACTGGATGTGATTAGTCAACAGAAAGATGACAATGGTGCTACTAATATCTATACAAATTGTGTAAATTAGTACACGTAAACCTTATTATACAGCCAGGAGTGGTGGTATAACAAGAATGGCGGTATAATGAGAAGTATTTATTTTATGCAAGTCATGAATATTCTTAAAATAGATGTTGGCAGCAGGCAAGAATGGTGATATAATGGATAGAAGCATAAAGAGGTTTATGTGTATAGGCATCTAAAGGTGTGCACATGTTAGAGGATGAGATTGTGTATATGTATAATGTGTAAGGGGGTGTGTGTATTCGTGTATGTAAAGGTGTGTGTATATGTTCATGTAAGAGTGTGTGTATGTATATATGTTTATGTAAGGGTGTGTGTGTGTATGTAGTAGTATGTGTGTGTGTATATTTATTCGAGGGTGTGTGTGTGTGTGTGTAAGTGCTGCTCACGGTCTAGAGTGACTTTCCCCTTGTTGTTGGCCAGGGCGTGTATGAATGCCACAGACTCTCCAGGGTTGTCTCCCTGCTGCATGAAGTACAGGTCCTCCGGCACCGCCTCAAGCCACTGGCCTCCCCACAGGTCCTGAGTAGTGGCCTTTAAACACACACACAGATGTAAACGTATTAATTTACATACTAAGGGAAATTTTGCTAGCAAGATATTCTTAAAAAACTACATCACAATCCGTCAATTCAATGGGGACATCGTTCTCACTTCAGCCAACTTAAAATCATTGGCTACTTTTATTACCCGGTGGGATAGGTGCTGTTTGGTGCCTCACATTTGGAACAAGATCACTTTCCTGTTTTTAAATAGAATTGATGATCTCTTGTTAATCCAATGAGATCAAAATATGAAACAGTTGTGCCTATATGTGTTAACTTCCCTTATGATAATATTCCTCAAAAGTTGCATTGAATGAGGAGCAAACTGTGCATACAATATGTATAATTTTATAAGCAGATTTTTAAGGCCAAATCTCAATATATATATTTTTTTTTTAAATCAATCGATTTTCGTTACAGGATTTTGAAACCAAAACAAGCTGATTAAGTCATTTGCCTGTAACATAATACATTACACAATGATGAGGGTGGTAATACTTTGACCAGAATAGAAAATGCCTTCTGTCTAAAAGAGAGGTACCCCATATCCCCCAACCCCATGTATTACCTGTGGATTGACATCTGGGAACTGTACAATGACAGCAGCACATGGACGTTCGGTCAGGGAATCAGGCCTTTCTCCCCAGTGGATGATGGATGCCAGCTTCCATCCAGCATCCATACCTACACCTTGCAGGTACTGCATTGATGAATGAACACAGGCATCAGATATAGGTATAAAGAATTATAGGTCACATTCATACTCAATATATAATATGCACTAAAATCATTCCGGCTAATTCATAATATTATACAGAGCTGCACACATTTGATTGTATCATCTTAATGTGTGTGATTTATTTTGGTGAACTCTATAATTCATACTCTATTGAGAGTTCTATTGGAGTCAATCCTACAGAAATGGATTCAGATACAACTGAAGGGTCTGTTTTATATCAATGTTTGAACAGACTTTACAGAATAGAAGAAACTTAAATTCAAACAAAAATGTTTCTTTTCCACAATTTAATGTTTTATTGCTTTGTAAACCGAATGAAGAGGTCTTTTTTCTTCAACTTTGATCTTTCATCTTGACATATGAAAAACTAACACACAAAAAAACTCCACCATATACAATACTCATTGAAATTACTAAGAAAAATAAAATGGACATACCTTTTTTGAGTCCTGTAAATAGAGAGAAAAAGAGACACATTTCTAAGCTGTAATTCATATATTTATGACAAAACTTCTGTGTCAAATACAATTATTACAATAGAGTTACATCCAGAGAGTTTGGGAGTAAAAGCTTTGCTTGCCACACTGACTCTCTTACAACTCGAGTAAAAGTAATCTTCAACAATTGCCATAATAATATGCACAATTTCATTCATCCTTCAAATAAACAACCAACCACTCTCTGTGACTTTTTAAGACCTTGCTTTCACACACCGCATACCATTTTCATTTTCAGTGTTTCAATGCCAAAACCATATAAAAACTTTTTACTTTCCTCTTTTTTTTGTGACGCTGCCACAATGAATGATGTCTAAATAGGCTATTTTTCAATTTCTGAGTAGACCTACCATCATTTTGGCGAACAAACTCACAAACTTAATTAGAAATTAGATTTCCGAAAGTTGCAAGTGAAAGAAACTTCAAACAGTACAGCATCTTTGCTGAAAAAAAATCCAACAACAGTTACAGGGGCCTGTAAGAAAATATTATTTATTTATCTCCCAGTTTTTATATCAGAGGCAGTCTTTGATGCAATTAAACTCTCTTAATCTCAATCAACAACACCCCTTCTTGCTCTGTTTCATTAGACAGGAAATATTACACACTTATATAGTGTAGGCAGTAGACCCTCTATACAACTTTGATGTCATTCATGTCTAGAACAGATTTTACAGATCAGTTATCTAACTCTCATGATCTAGAGTCTATCAATCAAGACTAGTATACTTATGTTTAGAGACTTAAAGGTCCTAGCCTTAAATTAATCACGTTTTGAATTTCACCGTCAGAAATTAGAGATAAGACCCTAGACTAGATAGAAACATGAAACTTACCGCAATATCTGGATAGACCATTATAGGGAACATGTTGGCTGATGACACAGATCTGGTAGGCTCAATTAAAAAAGAATGAGATGCTTCCTTCCTCCTTTATGGTTCAACAGATCGATACTATTCCTGGAATTTGAGAAATGTCTTCTCTTCACTGGATGAAGTTGACTAATGACAACCAGTTCGTCGACAGGTCAAACCAGAAATCAGAAACAGAAGGGTCGAGTCTGAGTAAGGCCCGTCGGTTCGGTAAACCAACGCTGTGACGGTAGTGTGTCAGACAGAGTGATAGATAGCAGAGCTGAGAGCTCACCATACTTTGTCCTATAAAACGGTCGTAAAACCTAGAGTGATTGCCGTTGAGAGCTGGCCAGAACGATTGTATGGATCCGAGGTGGGTGTTTGTTGATGATAAGCAAAACAAAAACACAAAGTTCACCAAGTGTTTTTTGTTTTTAAAATAACGAGAGTTACCTCCCGTACAAACACCATGCATGAATTCTCACTTAAACATTTTTATTTTCAATTATTGTTCTATTGATAGAGCAGCATTTGTACAACAGCAGTAGTATCACAGTAAGAGTGAAGAAGTAATAGAGTAATAATGAGAATGAAAGCAGTGTAGTATTAGAAGTAATAAAGTAGAGGTTGCCATGGCAGGTAACAGCAGTCGCAGTTGTAAAAACGGAGTGGTTCTAGAGAGTAGAAGGTGAAACAAAGGGAGTGATTAACAAGCCATTATATTGTGACAAAGACAAGACAAGCGACGTTTCGACCAAAGGTCTTTGTCAAGACAAACGGAACAAAAAAACAAAATAAACAACTTTCATACTTGAGTTCTTTGAGACATAGCGAAGATTTTGAATACACTCAATATTTTTTTTATTTGTATTGTCAAAAATGAGTTTTATTTGTAAAAAAAAAAAAAAATCTGGAAAACAGCACACATCATTCACACAACTTCCACACTCCTTTATACATACAGCAAGTGACAAAGTTTTTAAAGGATAAAGCAATCATACATACAAACGTTTACTATTTCATACAATCGATTTTAATATAATAGTCAATAAATTCTTTTTCTCAACTCCACAACACCACTTTGTTTACTATCTCGCTCAAAGAAGATGTGAGATTAACTAATGATAATAATAATGCTTATTTTAACATTCACTCAAATCTGTCGAAAGGAGATGAAAAGTGCTTTATATTCTGATTAGCATTCATTCAAAGATATAGAAAAATAATATCAATAAAAAGGTAATCATAGATACAATACGATGCACAGTCAAACCTCATTACACAACCACCCACTGACTGACTGCCATTCTCACTTACTGCAAGCTTTTGGCTCTGCATGGAAAAAATTGGTCACTAGCTGATATATAACCACTAGAAATCTCACCATCCATCATCAACCAACACATAACATTCTTGATTTTTTTTTTAAAAGTGGACAAATACTTCTTGCACTACAATTTTTACGTCCCCCAGCAAACTGTGGACAATGAAACACATAGGACAAGACCAGCTATGACAAGCAAGATAAATCTTGCATTGTGTAATTACTTTTTCGTTATGCTGCCAGCATCCCAGCCTAATTGTTCTCACTACACTCCTAACCTCATTAGATGGAGCATCTCATAAACACTCACACAACACTTTGATCTCTTCAATGGAGGGTCAATCTGTAGTTGAAAACCTCCTTGTGGCCTTAGAGCTAAGACAAATGAGTTCTTTTCTCATTATCATTATCATCATTCTATCCAACAACGCATGGTTTATTCATTGACTTTCTCATTATACCACCAGCTTTATATTTATATTTTCTCTACACTTGAGCTGTGAAAAGAGGTTAGAGTGCGCATATGCATATTATCAAACTGGCCAACAGGCTAACACTAACACGCAAAATTTTCACACATTGGACACAAACAAATGGGCAAGATACACAGGCAATTGTGATAAAAAGTAATAAAAAAAGGTTTTTGATTGTTTATTTTTGACAAGAGGTATTCACACAGTCAAACTCATTAAAGTGCCTCCAAAGCCACACCCCCT
>JAUEKZ010214169.1:0-10193 GCA_031471865.1 Melibe leonina
CCTTCCCCTTCTCTTTTCTTCTTCCCTCTCATTAATATTACCCCCCCCCCTCCCCCCATCTCGATCCCTCCCTTTCTCTTTCCTCTTTTCTCCATCCCTTTCCCTTCTTTCTCCCACTCACTCTTTCTCCCTACCATGTGTAATCCCTCCTTTTTTCTTAAGATAGATAAAATAACTTTATAGATCCCTCAATGGGGATAATTATTTTACAATGTTACATACAAACATAGGGATGCGCCATTAAAAAAATCATGTTCACAGAGCATTTAGGCTGGATCGCATTTTGCAAATATAGCTATTAAAAATTCCAACAAAATGGAAAACATATCATAGGAACGTCATGGAAACTATAAGAAATGAAATTGAAAGAAGAATTATTCAAATCCGCAGGATCAAAATTGTTAATCATAAACATATTAGAAAGTGATATAAATCGATTATTTTTATAAACAAAAAAACCAATAAATAGACAAACATTATTGATAAATGAATAATAAATATAAATGGAACATGAATTGATGATATGAATAGATAAAAATATAAAGGAATGAATTACAAATGCAAACAAAGTTTTTTAAATCGAAATCGAAATGGACATTTACAAGAAGGAATGGCCGTAACGATTAGTCCAAGCCGGTTCTCTCTGTCTTTTTTTTTTATAAGTGAGAGTGATAGAAAATAATTGGGCGTTAATCATTTCAACACTAACGACTCCAACATCTTCAAGATTTGCCTGTTCTTATACCAGATAAATCAGATTTCAGTGAACTGACAGTCCACTAAAATCTTATATATTATCTGGTATAAGAAAACGTTGGTTTTAAATAGTTTGCATATTGTTCTGTTCGGTTAGAATCGAATCCAGCGGTGAAAGGGTTAACCAGGTTTCATCCAATTGACAAGAACCAACTACCATGAGAGGAATTGATATAATAAATGCCTGATATTGATTAGCGAAAAGCCAAGATGAATAACGATGTGTTGATCTAGCATTGTTGGTATTCATGATCATGTCAGCTCACCTCAAAGCTCTGTATTTGTTATGCTGTGGGGGAAAAAAAGCAACTCATATGACCTAGGCTCATAAAAGTAGAGAAAAAAAATGTTCCAAAACCATTTTGCTTTTTTGAACCCACAATTGTGCCAACATTTTGCCAAATAATTTCGCCAAGTTTGCCAAGACGTACATTTGCCAAAAAAAATAATTAAAAAATTGAAAATTTGGCAGAAATAGATAAATATATTATACTATAATCTAGAATAATGATGATAATGACAAAATAATAGTTGATGTGATTTATTCTTCCAAACGTATAAATCCACCAGGATAATAAGCTTCAGTCTATCGGATTTACGTGACAATCGAATACAGAGAAATATGAAAAGTGGCGGCGGCCCTTCCAGTGCCAGCATAACAATGAATTTGACATGATATAAGCATACCAGGTATCGAGTTGGTGTTTTGGGGTCACGATTTACGGTGAAGATAGGAAGTGTTTTTGACACAAATCTTTATCCCTTAATTCTCCCGTTTGTCTCATAATAATGTATTGGATTTTCTTTTTGCAGTCCAAGAAGGGGAGTTTGATCCGACGAAAAGACTCAGAAGAAAAACAGGCAACTGCTGGTTCATGTAAGCTTTGTATCTGCGACTGTTTTCCATACAAACCCTAGAGCATTGTACATTTTGACAATTGACATTATATATATATATTATATAATATAGTGTGAGGTCCCGAGTAGGGTCTGTCCCCATTAATGGTATAAAGTGCTCTACCCAGAGGGAGCAGGTTTAGAATATAATACAGACTTACAATTTCATTTCTGCAGCTGTAAGTCTTGTATATATATATATATATGATAATAATAATAATTCATTTATATAGCGCTGTCGCCGTCCACTTGAAAAGTGCTCAGGGGCGCTTTACAATTAAACAAATCTAAAAGACACACAACAGACTCAAGGACGCACATTACCCCCCCCCCCCCTCGTACATAAACAGACACACTCACATGTTATCTAGAATGAACTGAGCACGATGATGTAGACATTAACATATATAAGAGAAAAAATACCTAAAAAAACACACACAATCATACACACCAATAGACACATACACCATACACAAAACATCGCACCAAGGGTCATACAGGACAAGGAAGACCTTACACCGAGCCAATGCATTGGAATTTCTAGATACACAAGTTGATGCACACACACACATACACTCTCTCTATCTCTCTCTCTCTCTCTTTCTCTCTCTCTCTCTCGCCCCCCCCAACACACACATACCTACACACACGAGCGCCGTTATACCTCTTAAAACATACACATTACAAAACGCACATGCATAAACACATGCACACAAATATGCACACACATACACAAACACACACACACCCACACACAATCATCGGTACTTTAAAATCACACTCAAAACAGATATATATATATATATATCATGGATTCTGAATAAATATAACATATTTGAAATGTCCAGGGAAAAGCAATGCAGGTACACATTTCTAAATCATTTTTTGAGTCGTTGCCTGGAATTGGAATTAAGTTTGGAAAAAATTCATAATATGTAATGATATTTTAATTGTGAATAATTGATTATGATGTTGTTGGGGGTTATTTTTTTGTTTTTGTTTTGCTTTATTGTGTGTATGTGTTATTTTAAAGACATTTTTTAAAAATTTCTTATTCTTTTTTTGTTGTTTTTTGTTTTGTTTTTTTGTTTTGTTCTGAAATGTCTTATTGTTTTTTTTCCTCTTCTCCAACCGTTGTGTGCCACAGCCAGGGACATTGACCCTGTGTACAGCCTGCTCAAATGTGCCGCCGATCTGCCCAAAGTCCCAAAGTCCCCCAAAGACATGCAGTGTAGCGGGCACCAAGAGGCCTGTGGGGATAGCAGCGGCACCAGTGCCAGTTCTTTCAAGGCCTCTAGTCCCTCGTCTTCAGGTTTGTTCCAATTAAAGTAGAACGTTTTTTTGTTGGTTTTTTATTCATTTTGGTAGAGATGTCAATAACATGAATTTTTTTTAGTATATAGTTCCCCCTCCCCCCCAATGAATTAATGAACTTTTGACCATACTACAGTGCGTCAGTGTTTGTTCCCCCCTTTGAAACTGAGGACATTTATTTTACCAAACCGTTACATCATTTTTTCTCTTATTCATGATGGTATATATATATATATAATGTTATTACGTGATATTATTTCAAAACTTAGCCAAATAGGTTTGTACTTTAAAAAAATCAAAAATGAGTTTTGAATTAAGAACAAAAATTGCCACTGTTTAGTCACTTTGGTCACATAATAGTTATCATTAAAAATCATATCAAATATTATAATATATCAGATTCTGTATATGTCATAATACAACATGACCACACGAATTCCATACCGGATGTTATCATTTACGTCCAGCCTTTAAAAGGGATACAGAGAGCAATATTTAAATCTTTCATATTATGATTATGATGATGTTGGTAATGATCTGACAATTTTAACACAAGCACCATCGTGTCCTGCTCAATTGGTGTTAACTTATAGCGTAAGATGGTGAATTGTATTCATGAAACCCCTCTCATACTTTTTACTAAGATATTAAAAAAGAATGACCGGAATTTATGACGCAATGTTTTATTTTCGCCATGGAGTAAATCGGTGATCATTTTGAAAGAAAATCGAATGAAATTTCAGACAGCGACCCAATTGATACTGTGTTGTCAACGTCAATGTGGCAAATATCGCGGGTTTATAAACCCCCTGCAAAATAAGTGTTGTTTTCTACCGTTTGCGACAATAAATTTGGCTTTGATGGTACCAAAGATGAATACCAAAATGTTCCATGTTGGTTATTCGTTTCAAATGTTCTTAGCAAATACAAATTTCTCAAAAGTTGACTTTATTGTGATGATTTGCAAAGCGTCTCAGCCATTACGTTTGGAAACGGTCCTCGCACTGTAGTAGTAGCTCAGTAAGTCTCAATGCTGCAGCCTTGTCTTGAAAAGTGTTCGCAACAGGAGTGATTCCCCCTGGAAAAAAGTATCTCCAGAATATCTATCTATCTCATAGATGCTCAATGGGTGGCGCGTTTAGGGATCATTCTCACAAGCAGAACATGAGATAAACAACATGGGAAGTTGGACTGACAAGTTGGTTGTAAAAACTAAGGGGAGAGAACCCATAATCAATAGACTTCGAGACTAAGCTTTCAAGATGACCACATGGTTGAGAAGTTTATCGTGTAAAAAGAGAGGGGATCGCTAGGCCAGTGGTCATCAAAGGTGAAACAAAGGGAGTGACTAGCAGGCCAGTATGGTGAGACAAAGACAAAGCAAGGCAGACAGAAAAGCGACGTTTCGACCAACGGTTGAGCAAGAAAACAAAAAGCATGTGTGAAAAATTTTCTTAAAAGAATATTCTATCAGTGTTCAAAATTTCATGTCTATATATCTCTTTTCGTTGTTTTGATACATACAGTGGAACAAATTAATTGTAATACCCCCGGCTTTTAATGAGCATTGTACAAACAAACATGTTGTGTCCGCTTCTTGGCTACTGGCACCTCAGGCAAACCTATTAAAATGATCTTCTTAATTTATGATCACTGACTCAATCCACTATGAATAAGTTGTACTTGAAAATCAAAACACTGGGTCGTTAATTGGGGACATTCTTTTTTAATTGCCTTGTATTACCTGGTGTGTTATCTTACCTTGTCTCACCTGGTGTGTTATCATACATTGTATTACCTGGTGTGTTATCATACATTGTATTACCTGGTGTGTTTTCATACCTTGTATCACCGGGTATGTTATAATACCTTGTATTACTGTGTGTGTTATAATACCTTGTATTACCTGGTGTGTTATCATACCTTGTATTACTGTGTGTGTTATCATACATTGTATTACTTGGTGTGTTATCATACCTTGTATTACCTGGTGTGTTATCATACCTTGTATTATCTGGTGTGTTATCATACCTTGTATAACGGTGTGTGTTATAATACATTGTATTACTTGGTGTGTTATCATACCTTGTATTACTGTGTGTGTTATCATACATTGTATTACGATGTGTGTGTTATCATACCTTGTATTACCTAATGTGTTATAATACCTTGTATTACCTGATGTGTTATCATACCTTGTATTACCTGGTGTGTTATCATACCTTGTATTACTGTGTGTGTTATAATTCCTTGTATTAACTTGTATGTTTTCATACCTTGTATCACCGGGTATGTTATAATACCTTGTATTATCTGGTGTGTTATCATACCTTGTATTACCTGGTGTGTTATCATACCTTGTATTACCTGGTGTGTTATGATACCTTGTAGTACCTGGTGTGTTATCATACATTGTATTACCTGGTGTGTTATTATACCTTGTATTACCTGGTGTGTTATCATACCTTGTATTACCTGGTGTGTTATCATACCTTGTATTACCTGGTGTGTTATCATACCGTGTATTACGTGGTGTGTTATGATACCTTGTATTATCTTGTGTGATATAATACCTTGCATTACCTGGTGTGTTATCATACCTTGTATTACCTGGTGTGTTATCATACATTGTATTACCTGGTGTGTTATCATACCTTTTATTACCTGGTGTGTTATCATACCTTGTATTACCTGGTGTGTTATCATACCTTGTATTACTGCGTGTGTTGCTATACCTTGTATTACTCTGTGTGTTATGCAAAGTGATGTACATTATGTAAATGATTATATATTTCTAAGCTCAAAATTGAATGTACAAAGTCCGTGTATACCTGGGAATTAATGTCGTTTGCTGTTGCTCAAATTTTCCTCTCGATACGAGTGTGTTCTAACATTCTTTGTGAACGTCCCCAAAAGGTATCAATTTTGTGTCGTTAAGGATTGTTATTTAAAAAAAAATAGAACTAAACATTATTTATTACAGTACAAAGTGTGCATTGACAATTGCTTTATTTATAACTTTTTTGCCGTTGGTCACTTTTGTGTTGATTAATAATAATTAGTTTTTCTTAAACATACATTAGATCTCTATTTTGTATTTTTCACCTTGTCTCCTGTTTAAGAATAGCAACTGACATTTGAAGATACGTTGCTCTCATGGTTTATGATTTGATTTAAGAATGCTAATTTACCTTGAATTTATTAAAATATTTGAAACTTCCCTTAGGCACTTTGCGTCAGTCTTTGACACATAACCTCTCTGATATTTTTTCTTTATCTTTCTGTCATTATTATCATTATTAATTAATCACTTGTGTTAACCCATGTTGTCAACAGAAGAAAAAATATAGCAAGATGTCACTGGTTCTCTCTTGCGCATGTTAGTTGCGCTGTTTCCAAAAAAAATAAAATAATTCCAATCGATTATAAAAATACTTAGACTAAGTTGTTTGAGCCTCAACGACATGCCATTAAAAGCATAACGATATCTAATTACGAAGAATTCTATATTCTAGCAAATCTAGGAAAAGAGCATCACTGCTGTTGATTCTAGGAGTGTGGTTCGACAATCATTAATGATATTTAATTGGGAAGAATTCTATATTCTAGCAAATCTAGAAAAAGGGCATGACTGCTGTTGATTCTAGGAGTGTGGTTCGACAATCATGAAACATTTTAGATAATCGTAGGGACACTACAATGATATTCTTCAATCTATCAGCGTAAAGAGCGGTGATCTAAGTAACGGTCTTGTGTATTAGCCCCTTACAAAGACCCGAAAAACTCAAACTCAAAACTGAAAAGTTGCTTTTGTATCTTTCAAACTCATTAAAAAAAAACCCCATTAAAAACAACTCGATATAAGGGATGAATTCTATGATGCCTTGACAATGCTGAATCTACTGTAATTTAACATGTAGTAATTAATCTAAATACAATACAACTATTATAGCTGGGATAGTACATCAGGTAATAGTGCATTTTTGTTGTACGGTTATATAAATCAGGTTTCGTTTCTTTCTAATGCTTTGATCCTTGTCGGGGCAAATCAATTTGATACCCAATTCTGCTTTTTTTTCTTTTTTGAAATCCTATTTATTTATTAATTGTTGTTTTGGTGTTATTAACTCGATAAAAATTGGAATGGTTGTTGAAAAGATTAATTCTAACGGTTCCATTTATATGTATGCCTTGTCGTAAAAAAAAAGGGAAGAAAGGAAACGATTTTGTAAGACGTAGCCATATTGATCAGGGGAAGTAACTACCGACGGTTCACGTTTTTTTGTTTATTTTTACCATGGCCAACATTTCCGTTCTCCTGAAACAACAAGGTTGTTGATTAAGGATAAGCGAACTCATCAGCCACCTGTTTTAATGACGTCATATCCGGTGCGATGATTGATGACACTCTCCTATGTAAGACATGATTTATACCAATGTCCACAAAAACTCATCGATATGTCTAAAATACCAAAATGTTTTTTTTTTTTAAATCTCACGTTATCACATGATTTACATGAAACCGTGTCAAGTCTGTAGATGAAACAAACTGTTCAAATATTAATAGCCATCTCTATTTCTACTTTCCTAGCACTATAATCTCATAATGGAACAACGTGCCTACAACCGCAAAGCTTATGAACACCATTGAGGCCTTTAAAAATACGCTCCAGCATATACCATTAGGAAAGACCCTCAAAACTACTGACTTAGATAAATAAGTAAATTAAAAAAAAAAACCGCCCTTAAGTTCAAGAGGTCTGTAACCGACAACGTTGAAATACGCACAGACAGTAAAACTCAGTCCAGCCGAGTGGGCCAGTTAATTGGCAGAAGAAGACGATGTCAGTTCGCGAATGTCATAGAACGTACAGGCGGGCACAGGTGAAGGGCCCGTTGTGAAATTCTATATGGCTTAATGGATAGAGTTCAAACTGCTGTACGTAAATAATATACTGATTGATATACTCGCCTATTTACACAAAATCTCGCTACCTACCTTGCTTATTTGTCTATTTTCACGGGTATTGTATGTATGTATGTATGTGTTACAAGCAAGTTAGATTCTAGGCCTCTCTATCTCTCCGCATTTTCGTGGTCGATTGGAAAATTCTAGGAAGCCTAGGATATTCGAGGACTTATCTAGGGCATAGCAGGCCCTTTCTCAATTTCATTCCAAAGAAAGTCATCGAGAACATACTGGCCCACAGAGCCAGAACTTATCCTGCTTTTTGTTGCGTGAAGCGGACAAGTGACAATAATCGCCACCCTCTGGATAGGACGCTGGTCCATCACACTTTTCCGCAACCCAAAATTGTGGTTTGCCACCCCTTGATGGAGGAGTGAAGTAGTTGAAGTAAATTTCCTCGGCCAAGAAAAACAACAAGAACCGAAGAGCTGCTGGTAGGAATCAAACCCTTTAGCCCCCACCCAGCTTTTGAAGGAGTTGTTCAGGAAAATATTTGTTTGCCCCCATTCTATTTTTGTTTGTTTTGTGACGTACAAGAAGTGCTGAATAAAACAATCGCGCGTCGAAAGTTGGTTCAACGCGATCAGTCATTGTTAGTACTTTGTATCCTAATTCTATGTTGTATAGAATGTATTGCTAAACTCTACAAGGAAGGAAGCATTTGGTAGTTTAAGTCATTTTTTCTATTACATTTCTTTTTAGAACAGTATATATTTTATAACAACCTTTATTTTCAAAAAGAAACTGATAGAAAAAGAGCGACAAAGAGAGAGAGAGAGAGAGAGAGAGAGAGAGATAGAGAGAGAGATCGGGAGACAGACAGACAGACAAACAGACAGACAGAAAGAGAGAGAGAGAGAGAGAGAGAGAGGCCATCGGAATGAGTAGGTAGTGTGTCAGGCGCTTTCATTTCTTTTAAAAACGGGCAACGCTACCTCGACCAGGGAGACATTTGAATTATACGTTCGCCTTCGATTGGACAAGAAAATTTGTGGTCTAAAATGCCATATTAGCAATGAGGACTAAGAGAGCTAACACTCAACCGACGCTCAGAGGCTTGAAGTTCACCGCTCCACAATTTTGTTATCAACGCAACTATAATCAATATATCGTCTTGATGAAATAAAGCATTTGCGCCTATGTTTGTTGGTATCTGCTGTTCTATGAGATCTACTTTATTTTCAGCGATGCCGAGTCAGCATTTCTAGAGCAGTATAATGTTATGTACATTGTACAACAACCGTTCATTACACAGGCAATTTGCCCTGTGCCTACCTAGACTAGGTACCTACGGCGTTACCGATAATGAAATCATAGACGCACCCTTTCGCGTACTCGTGCTCGCGCAGCGCGCGCGCGCACACACACACATACACACATACTCATACTTGCATACACACGCACATACAAACACAAACACACACACACATACACACATACTTGCATACACACTCACATACAAACACACAAACATACACACATACTTGCATACACATGCACTTACAAACACACACAAAGGCATACTCACTTACGCGCGCACTCACACACACACACACACACACACACACACACTCACACACACAATTATTGCCAAATCCCTAACCCACCCTAGTATTACCCCTTATATCACTTCCCCCTTTTCCTCAATCGTAAGAAAAGTTAAGATTTGCATTGTAAACGAAGAGTTTCATGGGTATTGGTTTGTCTTAGGCTTTAACCCTTTCGATGCTAAGGACACCAAAGTTTTCAAGACTTGTTTGTTTTTATACCAGATAAATCAGATTTCTTTGAACTGAAATTCAGGCTTTTGGCATATTATTATCTATCCACTGAAATCTAATTTATATATCTGATGTATAAAAACATAGTGTGTATTTTCAAGATTTTTGCATATATTTCAGTTGGGTTGGAATCAGACCTCGCTGTGAAAGGGTTAATACTCAACGACCTGTCCTGTAGCTCAATATGTAGAGCACTCGTAGAGCTTCGTAACCGGTAGGTCGGTGGTTCGAACCCCACCGCGTCAGCTTGCCCTTTCACTGATAAGGTTGTCTCTAAAAACTACTATCTGGAACTCCTCAACATCCTCAAGGATTTGCATGTTCTTTTCTATATTAACCCTTTCACTGTGGGGTATGATTCAAGCCCAACTGAATTATATGCAAAATCTTAAGAAATACTTGTTCTTATACCAGATAAATCAGATTTCAGTGAACTGACATATGCCAAAAGCCTGATAATCAGGCTTTTGGCATAT
>JAUEKZ010214191.1:0-10190 GCA_031471865.1 Melibe leonina
GTATGTATGTATGTATGTATGTATGTATGTAATGTATGTATGTATGTATGTATGTATGTATGTATGTATGTATGTAAGTATGTATGTATGTAAGTGTATGTATGTATGCATGTAAGTGTCTGTATGTATCTACATGTATAGATTTATGAATATGGATGGGGCAGGGGCTCTTAAGAATAAATCTTATTGCGAAGGATTGACATTTTTTACTGCTTTGCCAAGTCATGGAACAGGCTGTGAACAGCTTGTAGTTTTGTCAGCATTTTTGGTTGAATTATATTTATATTGATCATTCTTATAAAGCACTGTGACGAGCAACCCAAAGTGAAAGCAAACCCTATAGAAATCTCTATCATTATTTCTTTCCCTACTGAAATAGGCAAAATTTAGAAAATGTACATGTTCTTATACCAGATAAATCAGATTTTTATGAACTGACATATGCTCAAAGTAAAAGCCTGAATTTCAGGCTTTTGGCATATGTCAGTTCACTGAAATCTGATTTATCTGGTATAAGAATAGGCAAATCCTGAAGATTTTGGTGTCATTAGCAGTGAAAGGGATATCTTGACACTTGTTTCATTTGTTCACAAAACTACCTGATGTTTGTTTAAATTGTTTAAATGTTGAGCCTCTTTCTTATATTTCTTTTTAAGCTCAAAAACTTGCCGTTACCCCATTTTTAGTTACAGTGCTGCATGCGTTGGGCAAATTCACAGGTTTCACTACCAAGGCTAGAGTTCCCAATTTATTTCCCTCATGTTCTAAATATTTCTTAGTAAATTTTTGACATCTTGAATTCAAGCTAAGTTGGTGTCTAATAAATACTCTAGATAAACCTTTTCCCACCCTCAGCAAGCATTCATAGCCTACTGGCTCATGGAGCCACAGCTCATCCTGTAGTGTCAAGCATTCATAGCCTACTGGCTCATGGAGCCACAGCTCATCCTGTAGCGTCAAGCAGACAAATAACTATGGTCGTCACCCTCTGGATAGGAGGCTGCTCTATTGTGGATTACTTTTCCTAACCAAAATTATGGATTGGTACATTTATTTTACACCTGCGTTGGCTGAGGCAAATGGAGTAAATTTCCTTGCCCAATGAAAAACTGAAGTGCCACTGGTTGGGATTGAACCCTGTGCCACGAGTTCTGTGCTGCATTGCTACCAGTTTGGCCAGCACGCCTCCGTGTATATATCTTGTAGACCAATATGAACTTTATTGAATGTATGGCTAGGCGGGTAGGTGTCGTCCCGTGTCCTGGTATGTGTGCCACCTCAGGCAGGCTTTCCCTCCCTTTGTCTCTGATCCAGTGTTCTGCATGGTGGAGGCAGCCGGAGAGGTGACTACCACAGCCCGCTCAATCCTGAGAAAAAGCATGTGGTGGTGCATATCAGCCGCAAACTGTGCTCATCGACGTCGAATGTTACGCTACCGTCTCTCATGACAAGAATTTGTTAATTCAGTTACTTGATGAATTGCTTCTTTCTCATGTCTTGAATATTCATATTATATAATTTACGGAACGTAATATTTTACCCATGCGTAATTTGTCACAACTTCTTGTTGAATTTTGATGTAAAGCTACCAAAGAAAATGTTGTGTGTGTTGTATTGCTAATTCAAATGAGCGAGGCCATTGTTTCTTAACACCATCAAAGATGTGTGAATCATGTCTTTGTGAAATGTCCGTGTCCCTGGCAGGGTCAAAATCTGGCTATTCTTTTAACTAGCCTATCACCTTACTTACCCCTGGGCGCTTATAAGATCTAAGTAGTTGCGAGCCCCCTAATACTATCACCCAACAAATAAACAAAATAACCGCTCTATCTTATACTTTTTCTGCTTTTTTTCCCTGGAAATCATCTCTCTGTGAAACGTCCCTGGCAGGGTCAAAGTCTGGCTATTCTGTTAACTAGCCTATCATCTTACATACCCCTAGGGGCGCTTATATGACCATAGCAGTTGCAAGCGCCCTAAAACTCTCAACAAACAAGAAAACAAACTATTTTTATCCCCCGTTATCCATTGTAAACACATTGACACATTACATTCTCCACTCTGATGCTGTACTGCCATTGTGTTGGATTGATGTTGTGGTTTTTCCTGAGCTGAAGAATGAAAGGGTCAAGTAGAAAATGGCTGTATATATATATATGCCCGTTTCTCTGTGTGGAGGGGATTGATTAGAATTCCTTTTTATTTCAGCATTTACAGTACGTCTTCCTGTGTTTTTACTAGCATGTCAATGGCTCCGAGCAAGAAGTAGTGTCATTGTCTTGTTTTGATGAATTGTAAAAAGAAAGTTTGAACCACATGCAGAGTTTTATTTATCAATACATACTTCATTATTCCGTCTGTTATATCTCACTTAGCTGATCATATTATAGGTTATACCACAGCAGTTGATGTTGTCAACCTCAAAATACCCTAGATAGTTCAACAAATAAACAAAACCACATTGGACATAAACATTTCTTGTGCTGAAAAAGGAGATAAAAATATGACAAGCTGTTGTGTTTCTAAGTTGTTATGTATAATGCATAACCATGTTATCTATGATGACCCTCCTTCCAATGATGTGGGTGGTAGCCATTATCTGTTTATGTGTTCAGCTTTTTGATTGTGAGAGGTGATATTTTTTTCCCATGTAAATCATCTCTTTGTCACCATTTTTCTAGAGATAATATTTTTTCCCCCTTGTAAATCATTCTCTGTGAAACGTCCATGGCAGGGTTCAAGCCTGGCTGGTTTTTTTTAACAAACCTATCATCTTACTTACCCTTGGGCACTTATATAACCATAGCAACTGAAAGCACCCTAAAACTCTCAATATACAAACAACCAAACAAAGCACCCTGAAACTTCTCAATAAACAAACAAAACAATAAAACTTTTGTATGTCAAATGCATCAAGAACTTTTGATTTTTTTTATTAAATTTCATTCAGATGTGACCTTTTCATTTAGTTGATATATATTTTTTTTTTTTAAACCCACATCGTGTATATGCTCTTTACTGCACATAATCTAGCAACATATCAGTGGCTATCCCCCATGCAGTGAAGCACATACATATGGGATCTCTTATCTAAATAAACTTAATCCTTTGCACTCAAATGGAGGTTGTTGTTTTAGTTGTTTTTTTGTTTGTTTCTTTGTCTGTGCTGCAAAATCCTGATGTTGACCATTGTTTGTGTGTATTACTTTTTAGGTTTTCTTTTGTGGGTTTTTTTTTATGATCGATTATTTCACTTTGGCTGGCTACAACTGTGTGCTTTTATTTGCTTGATTTTCTTGTCGTACTTTCCCCCAAAGATGCTGAAGTGACCTGTAGTAAACAATTTAAACTTAGCCAATCAACAAAACAAAGATTGATTTGTTCCTTCTTTTCAGGATTCTGCCAACACCATTCTCGAGAGCTGTCGACAGATATCAGACGCACCATTCAGCAAAAGATTGGTTATGCCAAATTTTATTTTGTCAAGAAGACCAACGACCCGGACTCTCCTAAGACACCTGCTGCCATATTCGCTGAAGCCTCCCCTCGTCGCATGTCCATGGAAATGGCTCGCCGAAACTCTGCCGGAATTCCCATAGAGCCAGCCAACTCACAACTTCAAGGGAAGAGAGGGAGGAGAGCGAGTGAAGTGATATCTCATAGAGCGGGCGACATTAGATTATCGTCTCGCATTGGCTCGTCAGAACTGCAGAGGCCGTCCAGCGCGTCGATGGATGAGGGTCCCAGGTTGCCTATTGGGGAGGAAGCGGACAGGCTGGAATCGTCTGCCACAGACCTGTCCAGCCTGGGCAGGATGAGTGAACCGCCGCCAGCAGACAGACAGGCCATCCTCACCGACTTGTCCAACCGGTCCACCGCTGACCTTTCCGCCCGTATGATTGCCAGTGACTTCTCCAACAGGGTCTTGACCGAGATGTCCTCCCGGGTCCCCAATGAACTGTCCAGTCGCTTGATGGACCTGCCCAACCGCATGATGGCCAGCGAAATGGTCAGGATATCGGAAGACGCGAACAGGACAGGTGGGGATGCAGGGTCCGCCTCTGATCTGGTCAACCGCATTTCAAGCACTGTTCCTTCTGGAATGTCCAGAGGTTTTCTAGAAATGTTAAACAGTATGTACCCAAATAATTGAATGGTGATGATATACTCTAACACAGTCTGATATGTATTACTCCTCTTTAACACTTTCAAAGCAGGGTCTGATTCTAACAGAATTGAAACGAGCAAAATCTTTGCAATTTGCCTGTTCTTATACCAGATGAATCAGATTTAAATGAACTGGCATATTCCAAAAGCCTGAATTGCAGACATTTTCCAGTTAAGTTAAACCTGATTGATCTAGCATAAAAACACAGGCAAATCTCGAAGAGTTTGATATATCTAGTCAGTTTGGTTAGAAATAACCTTAAGCATTCTCATGGATCCCTAACTAATCCTAAGCCCATTGTCCCAACCTGGATTTTCTTTTTATTATTTCCAACTATACCTCATATCACACGGATCCCTTTTCCTAACTTCTCTGTGCCAGTATGGATGAAGAATGCGTGTTAGTATTAGTGTTAGACGGTATTTGCATTTTGGAAATGAGATTACCTCTAGCCCTCATACTTTTATTCTATTCAGGAGGTATTATATTATTACTGATACCTCGACTTGATGATATATAAACAACAGAGATGCCAAATATCCTATTTGAGAGGAAAAAATTCCTTTTTGGAGCAGAAAATTCCTCTTTCCTCCCATTGTCGACAGATTCTGACGAGAAATTTAATAATGTTTGAGCTTCTTGCTCAATAAAAATCATTAGATAAGCCTTGTAGTATTGCATACAGAGTTTATTTCATTACATTTTGTTAGAGATATTTCACCTTTTGTAAGTAGGGTACACGTTTTGTACGCTAACATTCTTCTTAGGGCTCGGAAATTCCTGTGACTTGTGTCAGAAATTCCTCTTTGGCAAATTTTGGTTTGGCATCTCTGTAAACAAGGAAGTGCAAGGTGACGAAGGCAATGAAATCTCTCAGTGCTTGCTCAGTGTATGTCATCAAGGATTATAATTAATTATAATTAACTTTAGTTGATACTTTTTACTGTAACAACACACTTTCTTAGTACCGTACACTACATGTGTAAATGTTTCTCTCTCTCCTGAACTGTACCTACATTTAACAACACGTAATGACAAAGTGGGTTTGGGTTTTTTTTTGTGTTTTTTTTTTTTCTAGGCCTTGTATTGTTTCGTTGTTTTTGTTTTGTTTTTTGTTCTTGATTTGGGGGAGCGGAGGGGGGGGGGGGGGGGGTGTTTTCTGGGTAAGTCTTTGTTGGATGATAATATTATCAGAATTGCAAGTTTACAAATAAATGTTAAAAATTTGCTCTTGTGATAGGCCTCTCCCTAAAAATGAAAGTGCAATATCATATTTCACTGCATTAGACATCAGAGGTATTTTCGAACAAGGTTCTTAATCCAGGGGTCGTCGTTATTCAGAAGTGTCGCTATTCAGGGGTTCCACTGTGTTTGACACACACTCACACACACACACACACTCACACACACACACACACACACACTAACACACACACACACACTCACACACACACACACACGCTCACACACACACACTCACACACACACACACTCACACACACACACACACAACACTCACACACACACACTCACACACACACGGCACAGACAGAAATGATGAAGATTAGTAATAGACTGTGTTTGACACACACTCACACACACACGACACAGACAGAAATGATGAAGATTAGTAATAGACTGTGTTTGACACACTCACACACACACACACACACGACACAGACAGAAATGATGAAGATTAGTAATAGACCGTGTTTGACACACACACTCACACACACACACGACACAGACAGAAATGATGAAGATTAGTAATAGACTGTGTTTGACACACTCACACACACACGGCACAGACAGAAATGATGAAGATTAGTAATAGTAAAAAACAATAAACTAGGATTAATCTGGAGAAATAATTTTGGAATCCCTGAGCATTTCGGATTATCCCTTGTGATGTGTTTATGTAATGGGTGGTGTTTGACATCAGCACTAGGTATAGGTCACTACGTGTTTTGAACAAAACAGAAAAGCTCTATTTGACCCTGCATTTGGTTTTGGGTGTATTGAGTTAATTAGAGAATTTACTTTTTTAATTACTTGAAGAGCGAATTGATGTGAAATACTGTATGGATGTGGATATGGATGAATTATCTTATGAATTGTACCTATTTACCTACTGACTTAAAGCACTAAAAATTGTTTTGAAAGATATCTGACAAAGTATAAAATGTCTACCCCTATGGTTTTTTTTAGGTGTTGTCAAAGTAGTTGAATTAAACATTTACATACCGACTTAAAAGCACTAAAAATTGTATTGAAAGATATCTGATAAAATATAAAATGTCTTCTACCCCTATGGTTTTTTTAGGTGTTGTCAAAGTAGTTGAATAAAACATGCCTACTGGAGCAATGCTGAGTATGAGACCCTTGGGATCTTTGGGACCCTTGGCGGTATCGGTATCATAAATGTGGAGTGAAACGTGTATGTGTGGTAAGGTAGTAGTTCATGATACCTTTTCCTTCTAAGGCAAATGCTGATGTTACATTGAAAATTGCATCTTCTGTGTTATGACTGCATTAACTCACTTTTCTACGTATAGTATATATGTTATGATGTTTCATGGACTTTATCAAGTCTGCATTGCAATTTGCTTTTATATTATTATTATTATTTTTATCAAGTCTGCATTGAAATAATTTTTTTATATGATTTTTTTTTAATGTCATCTTTTCAAGGCATATTCTATGTGAAAATTTAATGATCTTTTGAGAGATTATGTATTTTTAAAAAAAAATTGTTATTGCATGGAGTATTGAGATAATTTTTAATGTTACCAGATCCCTATGTATACCTCAACTGTAAATTATGTCTCTCAGTGCTTTACTTTACCTTTAAATAATTAAATTTTTTTAACACATTATGTTTGTTGTAAAAATCTGATATATTATGTGTATAATGCTTACATGGTTTAATATTGATTGTTGTTATATGTGACATATAAATCTGAGATTATCTTGCCTTTTTGATATCGGGTATTGATGTTATTTAGGACTACTAAATTAATTGTGATACTGACTCATGTACTCACTCTTAACGTACGTGATGAAGAATGTTTTCAATTCGTGGGTTTTCCCTTTCAGTGAATTATCATTTTGTATTCCCTCCTCAGCTATCCACAACTACTATAACTCTGCCTCCCCCCCCTCTCTCTTTTTGTCAGTGTTTCTCCATGTATTCCCTCCTCAGCTATCCACAACTACTATAACTCTGCCCCCCCCTCTCTCTTTTTGTCAGTGTTTCTCCTGCTATACACAGATTTATGGTGTGGACAAAACTGAAAACAAAAGTCATGAGATATTTCTATGTATAATTGAGAGGCTTGAGCTCTGTCATAGCATGTTTCACTGTGTCCTGTCCCGCAGTTGTTTGTTTACCAGTACCAGTGTTACACATGCAGTCCCTGTTCTCACTGTCCTCCTTTCCACTACACACTTGTCTCCTACTCAATGTTGTCACAACTGGAGTTTTGTGTTCTTATTTCAAACCCCTACTTCATGCCAAATTTCGTCCCAGCTAGATTAAATTTCTGTCCCAGCTAGATTAAATTTCTGTCCCAGCTAGATTAAATGTCTGTCCCAGTTAGATTAAATTTCTGTCCCAGCTAGATTAAGGAATACTTGTTTGTAATTACAATAGGTATTAATACTATTGGTTTTATACTACAGATAGATGCGTAGCTTCACAGATTATATTTATATATCTATACTTCGATAGCACTGATATACAAAATCCGTAATTGAAGCAAGAAATCATATTTTTGCTTGGTCTTAAGAACATGGACATGTCTGTATAGAACAGCATTGCAAAATTTGACTGCCATTGAACAGATTTGTTTTAGAGATACCGTACATACATACAAGTACAAGTGCAAGCCCTAAAGTGTACACCATTGTATTACCTATGAAACCAAACTTAAATCAAATATTAGTAGAGTAGCATCTAGCAGTTTAAGCCTGACTCACTTTTTCCACTAGAAGTAAGACAGTTTAGACAGTGGATGGGCAGATTGAACTTTTCATTTCATTTCTACGATGTGCATAGCTGCAGTTATGTAGTCTGAGATTGTTTATCTATTTGGGTTTTGTTTCTCCTATTACTTACTATTATGGCTTTCTAGTCGATTAGTTTCAGTTTACTCAATTACTGGGTAGGGTAGTCTATCTTGATTCCTTCCCAAGTGAATGCACTTTTGCACTTCTCAAGTAATTTTTTCTACCTTCCAGTATTGAAAGTTTTAAAAAATGTGTTTAATGAGGTATGAGTAAGTGGGTTTGTTTAAAGGGAGTGACTTATTGTGTGATTTGTACTGTCTGGGAATTTTGCCTGAGACTATATCGGCATGCCTGTTTTAAATAAAAAAACAACCAGCTGAGTTGATCTACCGACCGGGCAGAGCTAGATCTAGATACTTGACTTTAGCAGGAAAATGAAGAGAAAAGCTCTCAGTTTAAAAACAGTAGGATGTTTTAAGTAAGTCCCATCAATCTTATCTATCCAGTCACATTCACAGTCTAAATTTATCGGACTATTGAGAACACAACACTGTTATTGTGCTAAACTCTATCAGAATCAGCCTAGACTAGAGAGAGGATATTGACAAATTAGGTACGGGCAGCAAGACTGTCTGATACTGATTTGATACTGGTAGCCATCCAGAAGACATTGATAATGAAGACTACTATTTCACTACTATGTACGGTAGTATTAGTATGAAAAATAAGATTGTATTATATTATTGTTTTTTTAAAAAGCCTTGTAACTGTAACACATTTTTTTAGTGGCGGTTTTCATGTAATCAGTTCTAGACATTATAATATTTTAGATAGAAATTAGAACACGGTCATGCAAATTGAATTTTGGCATTTTGAAGTTTGTCTTTGGCCTTACCTCTTACTCACTCTTAAAGTGCAAAGTGTGTATTATTTGAGTAGATTCATTATAAAGACAAGGATTGAATATTGATTGTCTTTTACTTTTTACTGTTACAATGCAAAGTTAAAGAGTATGATATGTTTTTTTAGCAAGGAGACCATAAGAAAAGGCTTTTATATGTAAAATAATTGTTTTTGAATGTGCTTGAATTGGTCTTTTTGGTACTAGAGGGAAGATTTTAGATTACCTGGGTAGGAAGATGAGGTGGTTTTCTTTTGCAATTTTCGTGGGTGATTTTGTCGTAGATTTCTTCAGTCATTTTCCATCTAACCCGGTGATTTTTTTGGTAATGTACTGCAATGAGAATTTATTACGAAGATGTTATGACTGTTCTTGTTCCTTCCGTGTTGTTTTGGTTTTTTTTAAATGTCAAATTGTAGAATCATTCCTGTGATATTTTATTTCTGATTTTTAATTTGAATTGTTTTCTTATCTGTTCATGCCCTGTGTGATTCAGATCTTTATTCAAATTTTCTCATTTATTGTTATTATCCACCCCTGCCCATCTCCTTACTTTCCTGGCCTCCCCATCCTCGCTCACGTTGAAAGAGAAAGTAAAAAATAACTTTTAATCTGTTCATTTCAAGAGATTATTCTATTCATTATTCTATTCACTGTAACAACTTTGGTAAGTAAAATATTTTTTAAAATTTGTTTCTTCTTTACCAGAAGTAAATCTATATTAAAAAAATGTCAATTTTAGTTACAGTTGCAGACTTTATTTGTTTTGTTTTTTTAGATAACTGACACTGACACTGACACTGACTTACAACAAGATGTTGATACAATGGAACCCCTGGATAACGACATCCCCTGGGACCAGAATATTAGGTCATTATTCAGGGGGTTTTCAAAGAATTTTTACTTAAAATACAAACCAAAAAAACGAGGCTTGGTGTCAAGAGGTCTTATCCAGAGGTTGTCGTTTTTCTAGGGTGGCAGGCGGTTGGCGGGCGCTACTTCTGTTTCTTAGCTTTTGGATTGATCTTTCATCTTAATCTTACTTTTTCCAGCACTCTCTCCAGTGCTCCCTTAACCAGCATACACACACACTGCTGTTTTGTATCTGTTTGC
>JAUEKZ010214213.1:0-18172 GCA_031471865.1 Melibe leonina
CTTTATTTTGATATTTTTCTGAAAATCTAGTTTAGTGTCTTTTAGTTTTAAGTCTTCTACTTTTATTTTGTATTGTTTTTGTTCTTTTAATTTCCTGACTCTAGGATTTAAGACTAGAAAAAAATATGCCAATTACAATAAAAGATATCAAGCATCTACAATGCTGATTGAAGAATGTATTTTCTTTGAAGTGTTGTAATAGCTTTGCTAATCTGGAGATTCTGCAGATTAAGGATACATCGTATGGATGAAAGGATTTAAATAAATAGGAACTCATTTTTTAATTTGTTTAACTGAGTAACCTATTTTGTTTTCTTTTTTTAATTCCAATGACACTATGCCACAATTTCATCTGCAGTGGGTCGCAACACCTCTAGGATAGTACAAAATGAAACTCACATACATATAATAAAAATATGTCACAAAAAACACCTTTACACAACTGAAAATTCAATGTCATAATGGAACAGATTCGCCCTTTTATAAAAACTAATCACATCAAACAAAGATAACAAAAAAGGTGAAAAATGTTAGATATTCATCGATCCAGATCAGGTTTTATTTTGACTTTTCATTTGTTCTAAAAATAAAAAAGAGAAAAAAGTTGACCATGCAATACTAG
The DNA here is from genome assembly GCA_031471865.1 of Melibe leonina. NCBI lineage: Eukaryota > Metazoa > Mollusca > Gastropoda > Nudibranchia > Dendronotidae > Melibe > Melibe leonina. The sequence continues at coordinate 623 of JAUEKZ010214213.1, forward strand.
CTAACATGTGTTCTTAATGTAGTAAGATTTTCAAAAAGCAGTTTGCTTATAGTAAAACCTGCCTAGAAAAGAATAATTTTTGCAATATTCGAATATTCAAAGTACCTTTCTCATGAAATGTATAGACAACTATGGGGGGAAAAAGCCAAAAAAAAAAAAATTATATGCAAGATTCCTACAGCGTAACTGATAAAGGAGAGAATACAATGTGGAAGAAAGGCAAGAGGAGAAAAAGAAAAACAGGGCAAAACATTAACTTTCAAAAATACACGTTTGTATTTTCAACATGAATCACACACACACAAAACACATCAACTAAATAGTGGGATTGGATATGGGGAACAAAAAATAGGAAGGGAAGGGAGTAGTCTGAGACAAAGCAAAAAATAAAAAAGAGAAAAGAAAAGAAAAAGGAAATTAAAGAATTAATACCTCATTCCAGGACTGAGCAGTTGTAAGGAATCAGAAAAGAAACAAACAAAAAAAGTCAACTGTCTGAAACAACTGTACACTGTACATAACATCTATCATAACCCTTGTATAATTACAATAACATCACAATGTCCATACAAGTAAATTTAATTTCAGAGTAAAGGCACACAAATCATTCAACAGCAGAATTAACTTAGAACTCATAAAAACCTTAAGAGGAGTGATAAAAACTAAGGTGCCAGATCAAGTCCGCAAAACTGGAAAATGATTAATCCCAAATTTCATAGAAATATCTCGATAAATCCCTCCATAAATTACAAAAACATCATCCCAACTCTTGTCATATTAGATCAACTTAGAGGCAGCCATGGCGTAAATCGTGTCGTGAATTGTTGTGGAAACGTCCCGTAACTTAGAGTTTTGTTCCATAAACCGATCATCCAACCTGACCCATGGTTTGAAGTTGCATAACTTTTATAGTTCTGGATGAATTTTCAAAATTCAAAAAGCATTTCAATCACAAGAGCTTATTATAGTTTCCGATGCAAAATTTAAGAAGAAAAAAAATTGTTGGCATTGCTAAATAAATACCTTTAAAAAAATTAAGTCGATAGACAGTTCAGTTAGGTTTAAGAAATGAGATGATATCAAAAGCATTAATTCACTTACCTGCGACTGAACTTGGATGTGATCCTGTTGAAAAAGGATGGCCTCTGACCAGGGCCCAAGGCAGAGGTGTCTACAGGATGAGGTGATACACCTCCAGGTCCATTGTAAGTATTTGCCACTGGCTTGTGAGTCACTCTGCCATGGAATGTATTTCTTGCTTGAGTGCCTCGAGTGAGGTTAGGCTTCATACCAGCAGAAATGGTCGGTCCTTTCGAAGGAGCAGTGCTATAAATATTGAAAAAATTGAAGAAAAAGGTCATGATAATTCTTAGAGGAGTGATGACCAACTCCAATAGCTTCTCTTTATCTTTTTATTTTCATTACTTTTTATACTCGTAATTTTTATCCTTTTTTACAGTTTGTTTAAACAAACAAAAATTATCCAGCTTATCCATTTGAGCATACAAGCAAACGTACATTGGTCTATGCTCAGGATCTGCAGATGCTGAGGAATCACTGTTAACACGAGCTGATTGTGTCATGCTGGCAGATTTTACATGTCCTTTCACCCTGGTGGATGAAGGGGTTGATGATGTGCCAGTTCCTCCCGGCTCTGATGGACTTGTGTTACCCGAAGTACTGTGATAGATATTTTTTAAAGTGGCAAAACATTTGGTCAGAAAAAATACTCATAAATCAATGTGAAAAAATAACAATAAAAATGAAACTAAAAAAAACCAACTTAAATGGAGCATCACATTCTTTAAACAACATCCTGAGATAAAAAGACAAGGAATCGATTTCCTAGAACTAAGTATGTAACGAAATCCTGCATAGCAAAAGTTTGAGACAATGAGTCTTGAGAGGTAGCATGAAAAATCCACATGCCACCTAAGGTCAAGGATATCCATATATGAGCTGGTCATTCAGGCAAATGTTTCAACAGCAAGTTAAAAGACATTAGCTGGCCATTCTGATAATTGTTTCAATTTCTTCATTGAAATACTTTGAGAGCTTGTTACCCATTTATTGCCTTTTTCTTTTTTCACACATTACAAGTCCTAGATCTAGACAAATTAACATGCTACCAGCCCATCTGCAGAAGCCCAACGACGGGTTGACTGAATAATTTACACAGTAATGGACACCATCTTAAACAGTCTTAGCAATGTTCCCATCACATTAAGCACCTAGTGGTACAGCTGTCATCGACATGGTGTAGCTTGAGCTCATCAACCTACTGGTTCAGAGGCATGTGCTTTACCTATTAAGCTATGATGCTACAGTGATGGCAATGTAAATTTTTTTTTTTTTAAATAAATTGACTACATAGGAGAAAATAATAACCTTCTTGTATCCTGTCCATTTGTTGGCCTTGATTTGTCTGTCGCAGTACCTTGTCCCCTGTTGTCACCTGGACTAAAAGTGCTCCTTCTAGGAATACCTGTGCTCTGGCTATGGGTCATGATACTGTTTTTAGGAGTAGTTGTGGAAGAGGAGGAGGATGCTGAACCGGAATGGGGACTTTTTCTCACTGGCATTGTTGCCCTTACAGATGAAGACTGGACGAAAAAGAATAAACAAAGACATTATGCATGGTTCCTTCCATAACAAACTTTGTGAATCACCTTCACCCATTGGTAAAAATGTAACCATCTCTTTGACAAAAAGAAAAAAGAAAATAGAAAAAAGAAATAAAGAAATAAAATAAGGGCATCATACATAAAAAAGATGGGTTTTAATTTTTTTTTTTAACTACATAAATATATATATATATATATATATTGTCAGGGCCAACCATATTTTTTGTCCTTTTTAGCACGATAGTCTAAGTCAGAGAACCATGCACCTATAATTTTAATTTGTTCCTATACTGCGAACTGGGATTCTATAGCCACTGGCAAATGATGAGATTACTACACAAATTGTAATCCAGAGTCAATATTCAAACAACAGGATATGAATTTTGTATCACTGTAATGTATAATTAATCAAAATCTTCATCTAGAAAATAATTGATAAGTGATAGCATTTATTTTGTTTGTGAGGGTTTCTATTTACTCTCATTCACTCATAAGGAAAAAAATGCTTACCAGGATATCCTCTTTTCTAGAAATTTATCTCCTTTATGTGCCATCAATACTTCAATAACAATTAATGATATTTTCAACAACAAAAATTATAATAAGTCACAGGAAACTAGACCTGCCAACCAGGAAAGTTAAAAAAGTGAAAGGGCTTACCCAAAATAGTGTAATTTGGAGTTTAAAAAAAGTCTAAAACAGTGGCGAACTAACACACCTTTAATAGAAATTCCAGAGTGTTCACATTCTTCTTTACTATGAAATACTGGAACGCATTACATAGAAGTCACTAAGACTAGAAAAAAATTGGTTTTGCTTTGGATTCTATGATGAAATATATTAGTAGAATACAATTTAACACTTTTTCATTGCAAGGAAGGCCCAGAGGCATAATGTTGTTATCTCACAGACCAAAGAGGGTAAAAGTACAGCCATAAAAGTAGGCAGGTCGGTAGTCTTCAAAATGGTTAAATTATCCTGTTGAGGGAAATCTATAATTTTCTAAGGAGAGACCAAAATGTCCTAAAAAAATGGACCATGGTTCTAAAAAAACAAACCTCTCCAAGTGTGTGGGATAATGATGGATGTCAATTGAAAAAAAGAAAGCTGCTTCTATATAAATAAAACTTAGATGATTATGATTGTAAATATTTTTTTCTACTTTTATCATGGCAATGTTTCAAAGCATTTTCACTCATCTTATTAATAATCATGCATTTTATCGTGCAATAATGACAACAAACAGGATGATGCCATGCAAAGTAATTGACAGTTTTTCAGTTTACTCCATCTTTCAAACCTTACCTCATCCTCACTATTTAATTTCAAATGAAATAGCAATGTCAAATACTTTTTATCTATGCAGAAGAACAAAAACTCAGCCCTTCTTTTTTCTTTCCCCAAAATGCTTCACTATGGAAGCCTTGTCTTTAACGACTGGATCAAAGGATGTAGAAACTTGGCAACCAATGAGAAAAGAGGTTATGCTTGTTTAGTGGTTACTACACCTTTAGCATTATCATGAAAATTTATACTAACCAATATCTCAAAAAGTGAATGTTGCTTGATCTTAGATTCTATTTGATTTTTGCAGGTCCCCCCCTTGTTATTGGAATTTCAATAGCGTATTGAATATTCATGGATGGATTTTCTCAGTTCAGTCGGGTTTTTTTCTTATCTTAAAAAGCTCTGCAAGGCTTAGTTGTTGAAATTGCTCTGTGACAAATTAAAAATTTTGGAATGACATCAGTAAATGAAAAGAGATACGATAAAAGTGACATTATGTAAATTTCAAATGAATATGTGGCTGTCTCCCATACCTTTGTACCCTCTGTTGACCGTGGTGTCTTTGGGCGTGAGGATGGGGTGGCATTCTCTTTAGATGAGGAGGTGCTATGATTTGAATTCTTTCGAGGATTCATCTAATAAAACAAAATAAAAAGCAATATAAATCTGGTAAATTCCAGATCATTTCCACTTCTTTAAAAACTGCTCTAAATGTTAGTGGTTTTTAATCCCAATGCCTAGTTCAATTAAAAAAATGTCAAGCCTTCAAATTAGAAAAAAATATTTTGTAACAGGCCATTCAGTGAAAATTTATTTTATACTTTTGATTTGGAATCTGTGCAAATGTCATCGGCTCCAATCTTGAATACACAAAAACAAGAGGAGAAGCGGGATGAACAGAACAAAACAAAACAAAAACTACAAAAGGAGAAAAAAATTTAAAGGCAAAACAAGTTCCAATCTCTCCTATTTGATTTTAAAGCCAGCCATGAGGCTGACAATAGGTCTCATTTTTTTAAAAGCAACAACACACTGCTGAGGACATGCACACATGCCCACACACACGCGTGTATGCTTGCACACTTTCACAAAGATTTTTTTCTCTCTACATAGAAAATTGACAAGCCAAGTGTTTTTAGGTCTAAGAAACCCAATATCACTACTAACTATTCTATTCATCGTGAATATCAAACATCTTAGTCAGAAATGTACACTATTCGTAATGTCTAAAAATACAGAGATAATTGGTACAATTATTTTTTTAAGTGTAATATGTTTAGAGAAGACTAAACATACATAAAAAAATATTTTGTTTTACGCATGAGTTATACTAAAAAGGTAATGATCATCCAATGAATTTTACTCATTGCAATTTTAATACCTCAATTAAGCACTTCTTAACAAGGAGTTGGATCTTTTTTTTAAATAAATTTAAAAACCTTGTAGTAGACTACCTGGTTTTTTATTTTTATTTTTATTCAATACATATTCATCCTCTAAAGTCTAAAGTCATTTTTCAACATAAGTGATTGAAATCCACAATAAACACAAGGGTAAAATTTCCGGACAAAAGTTTGGCAAGCCAAGTGAACAAGACCTAAGAGCCAGTTTTTGTCCGAAAAATATTTTCACTTGCATAATAATTTTTTTCTGAGATGACATCGAAGTTGATACAAGACCCCTTTAAATGTTCCTTAAATTAAAAAACACAAATATTAAAGATCAAAGATATCGGAGAAAAATTGACAAAATGTGTTTATATTTGAACCTATAATTTTTTTAATTTAAATTTAAAAACTTGCAATTTTACGTCTTAAAATATGAAGTTCTGTAGCAAAGGATGGTTAAGACAACACAATTAGAATGCAAAATAAAGTCATGCAGAAGTCAAATGACAAAGCAGATACAATTGAGAAATCCTTCACACACAAATCTAAGATATTTCTCCTAATTTTACCTTCTTTTTTTTTAAATATAGATAACAATTACAACACTTTAAATCTTTTTTTAAAAATACAACAATAAAGATGGTTGATTTAAAATATATGTACAAGTGGAATTTTAAGATGTTTCCCTTGTATAATTTTTAAAGAATTAAAAGAAAAGTGGTACAAATTCAATTGCACATTGATTCCTCCATGTTTAATATTTGATAATGAATAAGTAAAAAATTTTAAATGTTCAAGGCATTATATTTGACAGAACGAATTTGAAAATGGTGTGCAAATTTTGTAAATGATTTAAAAGGTAACCAGAGAAATAAAAATAATAAGAGGTTACATAAAAAGACTTTGAAAAACAATTTGTCAAGGGACTGATAAAAAGGGATGAAAGAATTCTTAAGAGAGGATATTGCTGGATTTTCCTCAGTTACAGTGACCTGGACACTCCATCAATAAATCAGGGATGTGAATAGCAAACCAGAAAAAAGTCTGAAACTTGACAAGGGTCTTAAAACCATCATACACCATTGCTTTAAACCAAGAAGGAAATAACATTTGCAATGAGCTTTCTAGCAGCTTTTAAGAAGCTTATGAAAGATTGTACGCTGACGGACTTAACCGTACTTAAGCTTGCCTGTGCAGAAACAGCATTTCATAGTAAGAATTTGTTGAAAGCTGAGAGTCTTCGCAGCTCTAATCTATTCCTACATGTGATGAAGTCTTTAAGCAATCAAAAAGGTGTTAAGGAGAATACAGTTCATGGAAGCAATTGCCTTTTGTGCACTACCCCATGTTCCTCACAAAATTTTATGGAAAGGATATTTATAATAATAATATATATCATTTATATAGCGCCCTACCCCATGGCTCATAGGCTCTAGGCGCTTTACAGTACATAATCAAATTCAAGAGGAGGCTTATATAGCGCTGATATCCACAAATTGTGCTCATCGCGCTTCACACTTTTTCTTAAGACTGAAAAGAGCCCTAACACACACAACCACACTCAGTAAGAAAAAGGGTGAGAATGAGAGAGAGAAAGTAAAAACGAGTGTGTGTGAGTGTAAGAGAGAGAGGGGGGCTCAGATTCCTACCTTTGGAGAATCAATGCCAGAGCCTTTAAGTGCCTTGGGTTTATTGCCAGTCTCTGTGTTCTCCAAAGTGTTAGAAGAGTCCTTGCCAGTGGGTATCTGAGAGACGGACAGCCGTTGTGTATCCATACCATGTGTATTTTTGTTTTGTGTGTGGTTAACAAAAAATGTATGCAGTGTGTGGTTACAGTGTTCAAAAATTCTCCTTTTCTTCATCTTATCCCAACTGGAAAGCTTTTGAAAAACGCAGGTTCAAAACGGACAAAACAAAATATGAGAAACATTAGTTTCTTCAATCTTTGCGCAAAAGCTGGAAATCTTCGGTGGACTGATGCCACAACAGTTTTAACTTCAATTATATTTTTTTAAAGGAAAAATAAAAGGTCTGCTTCAGGGGGGGGGGGGAACCCAGTGACAAAAGAAAGCTCATGATTCTATGCACATTTAAATAAATTCCTTGTACCCTTCACAAAAAAAAAAAAACCAAAGAGAAATAAAAAGTTTATCATTCTTTGTGCTAGGTAGATAATTGTGCAGAGCATGGAAGGTTCAGATCTAAATGAAAATGTTATCATGATTGGCAAATAAAATGGTCAGTCATATTGACTCAATGTTAGGAAACAGGGATTGAAAAGAAATAGAGAGAAGAAAAGAAGAAATTAGGTCACAAAAGAGTGCATGCTTGTTAATTGAAAAGCTGTCTTTCACACAAGAAAAATTATATATTTGTTGTTTTTTTCCTGCTGTTGACAACAAAAAGAAAGAGATGTTATATTTTCTTATATTCATGGTTTCATTGATTTGAGAGAACATGCTCTCAATCACAAGCAAGCAACTCTTACCTCAGCAAAAAGTGAAGGTTGAACAAAACAGAAGGACCCTACTTTTCCCAAAAAATCCAAGAAAAATAAGGGGTAATATCTGCCTACCTTTGGTGAGTCAGCAGACACCACAGCATGAGTGCCACCTGCAGACGAACTTCCACCGCCACTGACAGAGATTTTCCCCATACGTTCCTCTAAAGTACTTTGCTTTGTAGCAGCTGAATCCTGCGCCCTTCGTGACGAACTTGATTGAGAGTGTGAAGATGTTGTTACACTGCCTGTACCTAGAATAAAATTTAAAATCCACTCTTTTCAATATCAATTCCAAGTTACTCAAAAGCGTTAAGCTTAAAATCAAAACAATACAAAATAGGTAGATTAAAAAATCAAATGGTATCAAATTTTTAGGGGTTTTTTTTTTTGTCTGAACAAATTTTTGTATTTCTTAAGTTTCTCATATATAATCAATAGAAAAGAGGGGGGTTAATAATGACATTATAAAGTACGACTATTGAGTATCATCCAAATTTCTCTTTTTGGGTTTTAACTAAATTATTTGATTATTAACTTCAAAAAATCAAAACAGTAAATTAAATAAACAACAAGCAATCTGAATCTATTAACAAAAACTGGACACTCGAGGTCAACACAGTGGAAGCCTTAAATCCATATTCCATTTTAATCAAGCTACATCTTCTTTCCTAATGTTTAAGCTACATAAAAGGACCCAACACAAAACTTAATGCATATTCAGCCATCAGTGAGTTTTCGTTTGAAAATTTTTTTAAATAAAAATAACAACCTTTATCAGAAATTATATTCCTTTATCGAACTGTTGCTTTCTTGTGTAAAATATAAACATGCCTTAAAATGAAGAAATTTAATACGATATAATACTATATAATATGCGACTTAAGCTCGTGTGTGGAAGAAAAGCTTACACACAAACAGAAAAACCATATGTACCCTGAGGCTTTAAACACCGTTTCAAATACATGCAACTATCATCAAGCATAAACACACAAAGAAAGAAAAAAGTGATTTCCAGTCACTAACACCAACGTTTGCTACTACCGTTCCCGTTATTCTCTCCTCCTTGGCTGTGCCGTCTGGGCTTCTGATTGGTTGAGCTACTTGTGGCTGATTGGCTGCGGGTAACTTTATTAGGTGACTGAACAGATGATGCATTGTTTTCATGGGGCCTATTTGACATCCGAATCTGCTGAAGGGAGAGATTACTTCCAGAGCGGTCACTGCCCTCCAACTGAAAAAAACAGTAATCAATAGAAAAGCACATTTTCAAACATATGAAAACCATTGCTTAGAATTTCAAGGTTGTTGTTTTTTTTCCTGGGTTTTTAATATTTTAATTTATCTCATTTCTTATCAAAACTGCTCACATATCTCTTTCTTATCTTTTATGATTAGTTTAAAAAAGATTGAATATAAAATAGCCATTGCCAAAAGCTTAATGAGAGTTAATTAAGTGGCCAAGGAAACATCACTGCTCAACTACTTATAATTCAGAAACTGTAATTCTTACCCGATTAGTAGAAAAGTTGACACTTACAAAATTACTTACGTCAGATGTACGCCTGCCTAGTAACAAGTAAGTTGCATGAATCTCATCATATTTTTGTAGTTTCAATGAATCCTCTATCTCTTTCTTGTTACATCCCATATTCAACATGAGCTCTGAGATATGAAAATGAGGAAAAAAATAAAAGGAATGAAAACTTTGATGCAACAATCAACAATCCATTCAAATATCAAATCAAATAACTTTACCATATTCTTTCTTCTAACATTTCAGAGTTAGAGATCAGAGAGAGAAAAATAAAACAATACTAGAAAATATGTGCATATTTTTAGACTTATTCATCTTTCCTTACTGAAATAATGAAGTCAATATGGTTTGTTTTCTTTAAGGAGCATTGATTGTTCCCTGAAATCTCAACATCTAAGTGATTCTTTAGAAATATTAATATCTCATCACAAAAAAAGACAGTGTTTAGCTTTAATGGACCTGTCAAATGTTTTTTTTAGTTGATGGCAAAAACATAGAAATAAAAACTTTACCGCTTTTGCACTTCTGATATGACACAACACATCCAATTCTCTCAAAATAGGAACAACCAAGTTCAAGGAAAGGAAAAATAAAAAGCACAGGAGAAATATTGAGAATTCTCCAGGAATATTACACAGACTAATTGCAAATCTAAAAATGTAAGAGAATTGTTAAGCAGGACCATTGCAGATTTGAGAAAGAAAGAACCAGTAACCATTTTAAATGCTGTAGGACACCTAATCATCACTCGTAACACAACACTGGGAAAACTTAATATCTCAGAGAAGAGAGAAAAAAAACCCAACAAAACGCAGCCACTCCATATCAAATCCAAATGTAACATAAGATTTAATTTCTTTCAACTGAAAATGGTTTATTGATCTAACATGACCTTTATAACCCTATACTCTTTGATTCAGGAAATAACCAGCACTGAACATAATAATCACAATACAAAAACAACCAAGCAAGACCGCATATTAACAAATATCACACAAAACAATTGAAATAATGAACAGAGGAGAAAAAAAGTAGATGGATGAAGGGACAAGAGACCTTCCATAGGAAACAAGACCATTGACTCATTTAAGATCAAATAAAACATTCAAATCTGTTTTAAATCCCATTTCAAGTTTCAATCAATAGCTTATAAAATAAGATGAATAAACAAGTTTATCCTTACGTAAACAATATTTACAAACTTGAGAAAATCAATGACCGTTGAAAATGGAATCATTATAAGGTCTTTAATCTCAATTCTGTTCAAAACGTTAAAATGACTCAAGCAGATGGAAGAATTTCGGCCCGCACAGATAGTAGTATTAGTATCCTTTTGAGAGCGCAAGTGATGCAAGATAAAAAATGTTCTGATGAGTACTAAAAATGGTTCAGTCATAGTGGATCTTTAACAGATAGTAGTGCAGTTCACCATATTATGTGAGCTGGACAAATGTGAAAAGTAGTGAGGAGTTGTTCAGACTAGAACTGACTGGTGGGTGTGTTAATTTTCACATTTGAACTTTAAGCAAAGGATTCTTGTCATGGTTGTAACGGCAGGTTTGTGTGATTGAAACTTTATAACTCAGTGAAGCCAAGTAAGTTGGGCTGAAATTGGGAAAGTAATGGCCTACCTATTCGCCCATAACTTTCTTATAATACCTACTTTTACTGCTCTTTTTTTTGGTAATAACCCAGGGGTATTTTCTATTCTTAAAACAGAGCCTTAAGTTATTGTTTGTGCACACACATACATATACAACATCTTTCAATTTAAAAAGAAGCAGCCATTTTACTAGGGATTTTGTGCCACAAACATAATTCACAATAAAAACAACCTGATCAGCATGCCTTACTGGCCCAAAACATTTTCCACTTCTCCTGAAAATCGACCTTTCAATTAACAGTTAAAAAAGATTAATGTAAGATCAAATTCTCACTAAATAGACGTACTTTTATTTATGAATATGTGGAGTTTTAAGCGTTTGGTTTTCATCCACAATTATTTCTTCCTTTAATGGGCAGTTGAGTACTCCTTAAAAATATTGCTTACACACCACAAGAGAGAAAAAAGGACAAAATAGGCTGTTCACACATTGCCTTCATCTTATGACAACACTAACATGCAACTTCAATAGCTCATGCAGAGTTCTAATTTTAAAAAAAAGTTTCAAGGTTTTTAAAAAAAAAAAAAAAAAGGGGGGGGAAAAATGTTCTCAAAATTACTACAGCCTTTCACACAAGAAAGTGTCCCATTTAGTGGCAGGAAAAATAATTAAATTACAACTATGATTCCAAACTATCATAAATTTCTTTTTAAAAAGTTGTTCTCAATACCAATCATTTTTAATGAGTGGGAAAAATAATTCTTCTACCTGGCATTACCAGTCACATATCCTAGCCCAGGTAGCAGGTCTTCTGTTTAAAGAGCATTTGATCTCTTGGAAGAGCTCTAGCATTTCAAAAAGAAAAACAATTGCATTCTTGCCATACCATTGCCTAACTGTAATCATACATTCAGTCTCAGAAAAGTATTGTGGTACCCCTGAGACTTTAGGTAGCTCATTAAAAAAACAAGATTCATTGTGATCAGTGACCAATGTTTGTAGTGCATGAGATTTTCCCATTAATTATTATCCTACATCATAGAATTTTTATACCATCTCTTGATCAGTGTTGACAGTGAACTCGGAAATGACCCCCAATTATTTTTTTTGACAAAAGAAAAGTGCACAGTGTAGGCGCGCAACAATTTCATTGAGTTTTGCAAGGGAACTGTGCCCTAAATAAGGAAACCTATGATTATTGCAAATAAGACAAATTTAAGGAAATGGATATGCTTATCAAATGGAGTATTTTTTAGTAAATGATTCTCAAATCATCATTTACAAAGAGACAGTTGGCATATACAAGGGCATGGTGAGAAAGTAATTGTTCCTTTTTTAGTATAAAAACGCTGACTATGTCTGCTTGCTCCCGTTTTTAAGTTCACTCAATGTCTGAAGCAATATTTTTGGCATGTAAATTTTATTCCTTGTTATCTCTTAATATTATTTCTTAGCTTGTTTTACTCCCTGATTTGATCATTTGCTGTAGAGGCACATAAGGAATTAATCCCATTCACTGTAACTTTTGGAGGAATGAGTTTCCCTCTTTAAAAAAAAACAAGTACTCTTTTTAACAAGAAAAGAAAACAAAGTAGACTTGTCCCATTATACTAGTCTTAGTCTAGGTTAGTGGATTAATAAGTCATCGTTGATATGGATTAAGTTAGGGCTATAAGTATGACTCTAGTTCAAACCCTGGAAATAAATCACGGCCGAAAACATCCAGTGATGAGTGCAGAATTTACTTTCAAGACAACTATCTTCAGGGTGAAAATTATGAAAATCAGGTAAAAGTTGGAAGTAACAATGAACAATGGTTGTGCAACAGAATGAAAGAACAAATGCAGATAAATATCAGAAAGGAATTGTTTCACAATATGGAATTAAAGAAGGAACTCTTACAAAGTTATGTTTTTCAAAAAATCTGTTATCTCTAAGAAACAAAGAAATACGAGGATAACAGAGACATATACTCTTAAAATTAAACTGTCTACAAAAGTAAGTACAGATTATAACTACCATTAATGTTTTCACTCAAAGAGAAAGAGGCCCTAATTGGCAGTTTTTGCACTCCTCAACAGATTATTTTTGTTTTATGGATGTCCAAATCAAAATATTTCGAGGCTTAAAGAAAGTTATATTGTTAACGGTTTTTATATTCTAAATTCAATGCTTTTTCTTCTCAAATAAGTGGAGGGATAGGGAGAAATAGGCTCTCAAAATAAAAAGGATCATGTCACACAATTACCTATCCGAACTGGATCTAGTTCATCTTTTGATGGCTCTTTGAATGGCTTTAAATCTCTATCTTCATAACCCATATTGATCCAGCGGTCTTTCATTATAGTCTGAGCAATAAAACAAACAACTTCTTTTTAAAAATAGAAAACAATAATGTCCCACGCATGACTGATTTTATGAACATTCACAGCAAAAGAGGGCCTATCTTGGGATGCACAACTTTCAAAACCTGTTACATTGAACAACCAGACAGTGAACAATACAAAAATGATAAAGACGCAAAGTAATAGGGTTGGCAACAAAAAAGGCTAGTTATATTCAGATGGAACCTGAAAATTTGGCAGACAGAACTTGACTTTAAACAAAAGGCCAAAAAAAAAAAAAAGAAATGCCTGGTTGTGCAATACACATGCTGCATGCAAAGGCCCTCTTCATCACTGACAACAAAGATAATGGATGCAAGATGATGGCAAAATAAAATGAAGAGTTAGCATACAAAAAGACATCCAGTGGTTGAATAGCTATGCAAAAATATAAAACAACTGTGGCATCAACTCATGTTGCACTTGATGGCTGGCAACAAAAGGGATGTCAGAATCATTGACTTTGGTTTCATTACCTATCCTCAGTGGGTCGTTTATGTCTGGGGCAGGCTCAACAAATGGTTTAAGTTCTTCATCTTCATAACCTACATTCATCCACTTGTCCTTCATAATGTTCTGCAGCAATGTCACAAAGAAATGAAAGAAGAGAGCTTTGTAGAGTGAGAAGATTAAGACACAGAGACGGCAATGAAAAAAAGTTCTCCATTAACTTTTTACAGTCAATGAAGGAAGGAAAGTGTAGCATAATATTTGAGATGTATGTTTCTATTAAATTTGTACTTTAACAGTAGCCCAATAAAATGAGATCGAAACCTGGAATAAAGAGGTTTGCCTGAAATAATTAATAATGATTAAAAACGGCAAGTAGGTTCTTTCATATCTGAAACAAAAGAATGCATGAGAGTACCATCTTACAATTATAGTTATTTCTTTGAAAAGTACAGAAAAAAATGTTAACATTATCATTATTTTTTTACATATAACCAAAAAGAGACAAAATATTGGAAATAAGTCAAGTATTCAGGCTTCTGACAATTTCATAAGTTTCTGAGGGATTCTTATTTCAAGGCAGACATTGTTGAAAGATTTTAAATTTGGGGTGAACAACATTATCATCTTTATTATCAAAGCTCCTTAGCTTGCATTAGTAAATATTCACATTTCTGCAAAATCTAAACAGCAACCCGGAAAAGAGCCTGAAACTTCTCAAAATATTATATTCTATCCCTTTCATCTAGGAAGAAAACATTTGTAATTGGCTTTTAAACCGCTTTTTAGATGTCCTTTGAACAGATTTCCGGGATTGAGAATGTGGCGTATAAAATGCGAGACGCTTGGCAACACTACGACACACAGTGGTATCACAGGGCACACAATTATTTTTTCCCTTTTCCATCTGGTATGTCAACTCCTAACCCCCTTTCTGAGGGTGTGGCAACCCTGATGATAGTGAAGCATTTAAACAGCTGGTTTTTACTTTTTTTTTAAAGGCAATTCACTTATTTTCACAAAAGCAGGCTATATCATTATCTGGTTTAAGGCTCATTTTCAAATGTTTTCTCCAGCACACAGTTCAATCTTTTTGTAGAAAACTTGATGCTCTGCATATCTATCACAATTGGAATAAAACAGGTTATGTTAATGACTACAAATCAGGGATAAAACTTTATCATAATATCATTGGATGAGAAATGAATAACACTTTGGAACAAAGCCATTAGCATTGATGAAAAGAATGCTTTAGCAACTTGCTTGGCAGGAAACATCCACTTGAGCTCGAACCTCTGTCAGAGCATTTAGTGAGAGTGAGAGGGAAAGTATGGATTACAGTTTTGACCAGCCGTTCTGATGAAATCCTATTTCTAGGCGAGTTGGGTATGATGGGGCCTGTTTTTAAGGGGTCATGTTAAATAGACAAACTCTATTCCATAGAAAATCGAGATATAAATTATTTAGTTCTCAGTAAAAGGAGACTGATATGCCAGCAGACAATTACATTTTTTACAGTTTCCTGTATAATAAAACAAAACAATCAATTAACCAATAAACCAGACATTCTAAACCCCTTGAAAGAAAAATTGTGTAATGTCAGAACTTTTCTGTATTCGAAACAGATGAAGATTAAAGATTTGAAAGACCAATCCTTGACACCTTATATTCCATATAAGAAATAGAGAAACCAGTTTCCAAAGGTGATTTTATATCTGCTGGACCAAAAATATAACAAAAATGTTAATATGAGCATTTCACTAAACAAAATTTCCCAGTACTGCCAGTGGTCTTTTAGATCCTCACACAATAACAAATAGAAAATCTATCAAAACAATAAACACACACTCAAGGAAAGTAACATCCATAAAATACATTCCTTCAAAGCTTACACTGAAGCTGCATTCTGAAACTCAAAAGCAAAATGAATCACAGGGTTTTTTATCAATGAAATCGTATCATCATTTTGTTTGCCATCCTTAAAAGCAGCTGAAAGATATTGAATTTGTCATTTTCATTTATCATTGATCACAATTCAATTTCATACAAGGAATCAGTAATTAACTATACTATAAATACTTTCTAGTAACACTAAGCTTAAATTGAAAAATATCTTGGAAAACTAGAAGACTGAAATGTCAAGTCTTTGTGGAAAATTTGTTTCTTCAAAGAAATTGAGTTGAAAAGGAACCTTTGGGGTATTAACTTCTTCTTATCAAAATTAAACTAGTTTTTCTCAAAAATCAGCACACCATTTTTAACATTTACTATAATACAAAGCATCTGTAGTATTTAATATGCCCTTCTTTTAATCTGATATGCAGGGTTGCCAAGTTGGGTGAAATCTATAGTGGATCAAATCGAGCCCTAACTTATCATTTCCCCCTGAAATGGATCTCCATAACCTTACAAAGAAAAACCTTGACCCTTCAGATTTGTTTCATAATTTAGGTCATCGCTTTTACCTTTTTCATTGCTACCAATGTGTATTATTGACACAAAGACAGCCTACTTTGTTTTTTAATTAACCTACAGTCTTTCTTACCCCTGGCCACTAATAGCATTTGAAAGTATATATACATATCTCTTTAAGGGGCAGTACCGCCACAGGATTTGCAAGACTATCCTGCAAAATATGGGACATTTGGCAACCCTGAATAAGGAAAATGGCATAACCTTATATGACATCAATTAACTAGTGAGAGAATTACTATGTAAAAATAGTGTCCTAAGAAATAACAAAAAATAAAAAAGCAAGACCTACCTCTAAACTTGCCCTTTTCAGAGGATTGAGGACGAGAAATTTTTTCAAAAGATTTTCACAGTCAGTTGACATGTAAAACGGTATTCTGTATTTCCCTCGTAAAACTCTTTCTCGTAATTCCTAAAAAAAATAAAAATTAATTGATTGATTAAGAGAATAATTTATATGGAGAAAACAAAGTTACTTTGTAAAGTGAATAGAAAAAATACATTCCCAATGTGAAAAATGTAACCGAACAATTTAATAATTCAAAACAGGAAATGGCACTGGCAGACAAAATGAGAGAAAAAACTAAACAAGGTATATAAAAAAGAAAGGAAAACTAAAAAACCATATCAAAAACACTAAATTGTTAACAACCAACCTTTTTTTATCATAAATAGAGACATTTTTTAAAATAAAAAATTGATAATCTACTTACTTTTAAATTCTGACCATCAAATGGTAGAGAACCACTCACAAGTGTGTATAATATCACACCTAAGCTCCATACATCAACTTCAGGGCCATCATATTTTTTTCCTATGGATGAAAATATTTTCTGTTAGTTTCCCAAATTGAATATAATTGTTGATGTACAATGAAAATAACATCAGGAGAGAAAAAAAAGGATTATTGAGTGAGAATAAATGTGCTGCAACTAAAGGAATACAAAGAAATATGGAAAAATAAACAATTGCTATTAAGTCCTGGACTCACCCTGAAAAAGTTCTGGTGCTGCGTAAGGGGGACTTCCACAAAATGTGTCTAGCTTGTTACCAGGAACAAATTCATTGCTAAATCCATAGTCGGCTATCTTGATATTCATATCACCATCTAATAGCAAGTTTTCAGCCTAAGAGGGTAAAAAGTAAAATGTAAATATTAATCACAAAGCCAATTACAGAAAACCTAATAAAATACCAAAGGCAAACAAGATTATTACATATGACAACCAAAGTTAATTACAACCTTCCTCTTCCCCTGTAATAATTTTAACCCATGAGAATAGTATTTTGATGAATATATTTAA
>JAUEKZ010214247.1:0-10182 GCA_031471865.1 Melibe leonina
AAAAAAAAAAAAAAAAAAAAAAAAAAAAAACCGCCCCTAGGATACTTAGAGGAGGAATTTTTTTCCCCCCAAATGCTGAATGCAATATCATCCAGGATGCATAATCCTAATTCTTTAAAACTGGTTGATGAAGGGATAACCAAAAGTAAACTTTTAAATGATTCGACAAATTTGTAGGCCATCCCGATAGCACTGTTTCCATCCATCCCAGCTGTTCCCATAACCATCCCAAAACTCACAATGGCTGTGAAGTCGTACGACACGCTGACAAGATATCCGTCCTTGTGGGGGCTCCAGCACAAATCTGTGATACGCTTGGTATGACCCTTCAGCACACGTGATGCCTGGCTCAGCTCAACGGGCTCAGTCTGGTGATCAGATTCCATCCGACCTAAAAGGAATATTCATTAGCAAAATAGCTTGAAAGGTCAAATTTCTCAAAGATTCTGACGAGAGGAGGAGGAAGGGCAAGGGGTAATAGAGGAAGGGTAGCAGGAAGAGGAAGAGAAGAATAAGGAAAAGAAGAGGAGATTTCAAAAAAGTTCTTCTTTCTCTTTCTTTGTAAATTTGCATCGAATCAAAAGACAATTAGATCACATATTATTCAAATAACTCTTACACAGAAATAATATTAGACAATTTTTGAACTTGTATTGGTTTTCGGCATTGAGTTCTTGACCATAGCACGACTTTAGGAGGGCTATCATCAAGAACCAGTGCACTAGAAAACTCACCAAAGAGCGCTGACAGATCCTGCACACATATGAAGGAATCATTGCCAGCAGTTGCAATCCAGTTCCTCATCCTTGACCCACTCGGCGTCTCCTCTGTAGCATGAGGATGCCAGCGGACACAATTCACTAACTTGAGATGGCATTCTACTGTGCAGACTGCTTGCAGACCAGGAAAGCTGTAGATTTGGACTAAACTGCGAAAAAGGAAAGCAAAACGAATTAATATAGGCGCAGATTGTGTTACAAATAAAGTGAAGAGTATAATGTACGGTGAAGCAGCTGTAATCCAAAGTGTATTTGTGTCTGAGGAAAAGATGATTTAAAATTTAAAAATCCACACTCTTTTCTTGTTAAAATTAAAATTCTTATAAACCATCAGCTGATCACTTGTTATAACCCTCCTATCCCCCGCTTTATCATGTGATGAAAAGTGAAAGTAAACAAGTGTAATTTCCAATTCCATGGAAAGAGCCACTTTCAACTTTCATGGCATGTTTTCAATTTCAGGGCATTTTATTTATAAGTCGTCAAAAGCAGCCATATGCTATTTCATTAGAAATCAATATTGAATTTCAGGCTTTTGGCATATGCCAGTTCACTGAAATCTAATTTATCCGGGTTTAAGAACAGGCAAATCTTGAACATTTTGGTGTCCTTAGCATTGAAAGGGTTAGGGATACTTTGGAGGGAACTGGATGAAAAGACATGCAAACATACAAATATTGATATAATTTTTTTTAGGTAAAAGCAGGTTAATCGGTTTTTTTTATATATAAATAACTTACCCATTATCAAAACCAAGAGCAAAACAAGTGAGATCATGTGACCAGGACAACTCACTGGCAAAGGACGATGGGACCTATGAGATTGAACAGGCAAATCAATCATTCAATAAATCACATTATTTAATCATTAAATCATACATAGGCAACTGTAATAATCATACTAGTAGTTTAGTCATCTAAATTCTCATTAATGACAGCTAGTGATGAATATAACCAGATACCATTCATCTAAATGAATACTGTTATACCAAAAATGTTTGGGACAAAAGACATCATTTTGGTTAAAATATAATATTTTTCTTTTCCCCATTTTTTAAGGGGAGGTAACAAGAATGGCCACTTTGTACATTGTGTTGGGTATGCGTGTCAACGGCATCAAATCACATTTGTTTTGTTTTTTGACATAACTTTAAGTGGGGTCTATACTCTTGTGATAATGAGAGTAAGATGGGCAGCAAGCACTGGAAATCACAAGAAATGAGTCAAACTTGAGATAATATGTAGATCAGAAACGAGACAAAGCCAAAGAAAGCCGAAAAATGGAAAAACAGAAAATTGACCAGAATGGGAATCGAACCCGGGACCCAGGTACGGCACCCATCGCCTGGCCAGCAGCATAGATAGTGGGCTAACCACTTGAGCTATCTGCGTCTATACTCTTCTTGATTGCATTGTTCATATGAATTACAAGCTGGTTGATTACCTTGTCCTTATGGTGTTCTTGTAGGCACTCAATCACATTGACAGCTTCCTCCTGTCTTTCCTCACAATCCGCCAGAACGTGTTGTAGCACAGTACCATCACCGACTGAGTACACCGTCAATCTGTCCTTGCCTGAACATTTACAATGAAGGGATAACACAGAAATGTTAATAGGAACAGAAAGTGTCTGTACTAAGGAAGGCCTCAAGCCGAAACGTTGACGTCATTTATTCTTTGTCTTCCTCATGCCTGTTCCTATAACCTTTCATTTCTGTACTCTACCACAGGCTGAGCAGTCCATTCTAATATTACCCAAAGGGATAACACACACATATCATAATGCAGCCCAATATGTAAATCCAAGATACAATGACAATGCTTCTTACTTTGCTTTTTAAAAAGGGGTATTTTACACTAGCAAAATCTAACAACAAGAACGATAACATAAGATATCAGTGCTTATTAAATTAACACAAAAGATACATAAAATATATCCTTTCTTTTTCATATTTCTTAACAATTTCGATAATATACAGGCTATTCATTTCCAAAATATATACATAAAAATTGAGTTTATTGATATTTCTTTTAACAACCCAGGTACAAGAAATGAGTTCATGAGAAACAGGTAAGATAAAATTCAAACATTTAATTTAAGCAATTGCTTTCACCAAGCAAACTATTTCTGACAAAAATTCCCCCTATGTCTACCCTCAAGGTATGAACAACAGTGAAGCCTTTAAAAATATGCTCCATTACATCACTTTAAGAAAGACCCCAAAAGTTGTTGACTTTTATCTTTTTTTAAACCCTTTAAGTTAAAGAGGTCTGTAATCAACCACCATGAAATGTGCACTGACAATAATACTTGGTCCAGCTGAGTCAGTTAATTGGAAGAAGAAAATGAAAAAAAAAATGCTTGACTCTTTTCTGAGACCGACACCTCTCTTGAAGTTTAACCCTTCAAGAGTTGCCAGTTCTTCAAACTTCAGTGAATCGAAATATTCAGTTCAGTGAAATCTGATTTATCTGGATAAGAACACATACAATTTGAAGATGTTGGCTGTTCTGTTTGGTTGGAAGCAGACCTCGCTATGAAAGGGTTAAAAAGTTCATAATATGCAGACAACACAAATGCCAAGACAGACGAGATAAATCCTAAAGACAGACGAGATAAATTCCAGAGACAGATGAGATAAATCCCAAAGACAGACGAGATAAATCTCAAAGACAGACGTTGTGTTATACCTGTTTTGCTTTTGATGGGGTAAGCCCAACAGACCACATACACAGTCTTCTTATGGAAGGTCCTGGAGAGAACTGGTGGCCTGAGATATCAAATAGTATGGATTCATTATTATGGAGAAAACACAACATGTTGGAAATAAAGAGTATTTGGGAAGTGGGGGGGGGGGGGGGTGTCCAAGGAGGGGAGAGAAACAAGACAACAGAAACTGAGAATCAAAAATCATAGCGCAAGTTTTAGCATTAACACATTGGAAAGCATATTTTGATTGTAGTCATATACTTCTGGAAGTGGGTTTTTCCAATCCCTCAAATCTTCCCAAATTCATTTTTCCTTTTGTTGTTAAAATAAAACACCTGAAAGTTAGATCATGCCATTTCAAAAAGCCTTAAAAAATTTCTATCATTAAATCATTGATGGAGAGCAAAGCTTACACAACTGCATCAAACTTCAGAAACGGCAGATTTCGGTATCGCAATGATCATGTTTAATATTTTATATTTTACCACAAAACAAATAAAATTTTACTTATCAATCTATGAATTAAAAAATTATTTTAAAGATTTCAAAAATAATTGAACGGGTGCGCACTATGTGAAAGAAATATTGACACAACATAAAGAATGCAGGTAGCCAACACTACACCTTTTTGATAATATGTTGAAGACACCAACACGACCGTCCTCAGACCCAAATGCTAACACGCCTTCCTTCAAAGGATGCCATGCAACCTGAAAGGAAAATAAAATCAGGAATAAAAACATGATATCAAACAACAAAGATAAGAATGGAAAGCTTCATACAATGACGACATGAGATAATGTAAAAATTGATGTTTTGGATATAAATCCTATTTTGAAATGAAAACAACAAGGCTGGTAGTGGTAGCAAAATCAACAATGATAGTGACTAGCTTTCAGCACGCTTCATTTCCCATAAAAAACCTGCACAAAAAATGTATCAAAGACTGCTAGAACAAATGAGAGAACTATATCAATACTTTAAAATTGATAATAAAAGTCATCAATATGAGGTTAGTAGATTAAGGGTTAAACTCAAACCTTACAACCTGTGGAGGTTCTTGGACCAAACAGCAAACAGCATAATGTGCTTAGCTACCAATCCGTGATGATAACAGCAAATTCTCAAAATGGCGGAAAACTATCGGCACCTCAGAAATATGCGCAAAACCAACAATAATTCCTCTGTCATCCCATTGAAACTTTGACGATAATAAAAGAGGAACAAATCTGGCAGCAGGAAAAAATGGCGGAGCGGACGATTATCATCACTGACCAATAAGAATATAAAACGGAAGTCTTGCAATGGATGAATGAATCAAAAGGCACGGGAAAAAGATAAAACGTACAGAGGTGATCTTGGATCTGGAGCCATAGTTCAAAGTCATCACATCTCCGATATTGCTTTTATTCCCTTGATTCCAAATCCTGATTGCATTGTCACCAGACCCAATAGCAATATACTCTTCGGGAAGAAAAAAAACAGGAAGATCATGGTAAACTCAAACAATATAAACTGTAACAGATCGAATAAAAAAATAATGAATGAAGTTCAATCCTGTAGAATCAAAGTTCCGTCTTTCTCGTCTCTACAACATGATAAGAACTAAAAGTGAGGTAGGCTCTCCTGATTTATGAAAAAGCAGTGATTAAAAACTTAATGATTTAGTCTATTTTAGTTTCAATAATTCCTATCCCATGCGTGCTTTATATTATTCCTGTATCAAAAACAAAATAAGCGATGGCACTACTATCTATGTAACAATTACAAGCAATCATCAAAGACATTTCCCACACCTGGTTCCAAAGGGGATGTTCTGATGCAGTGGACATGGCCACCAAAGGATGGCATTGAACAGACAGCAGTCAAATTGTGAATGTCCCAAAGACATATCTAAAGAAAAAAAAGAATTAAATATTAAGTAACCAAAAAAAGATACAACAGAATGATGAAATAAAAAAGATTGAAAGTGAAACTAAAATAAGCATTTTATAATCCAAATGGTCAAATGAGAAAAAAAATGATTTTAAAATATTACCATAGGATCTTAAAAATAAATGTGAAAGCATGTAAATGTTCAATACAAAAACGAAATGAAAGAAAGAAAATTGAATAGAAGTGTAATCAATGGTAAGAAAATTAACAATGTAAATAATTTTCATAAAACGTAACCTTATTATTTTAAAAAATGAGCATGATTAAAATGGTTCATCAGGCCTCCCCAACAATTGGAGTCTAAAATATTTACAAAATCATGGTTTTAAAACAAATGTTTGCAACATGATGCAAAAAGAAAGATCAAAACTAGATGCTTAAAAACATTTGAAGAGATTGGGGAGATTTCTGATGTGTTCTGAATGACAGGCAAAATACAAGTTGAATATGAGAAATCACACATTAAACTGTTGGGATTTTCTTTAATGAAACTCACCACTCTGTCCAATGAAAAGGTAGTAAGCCTTCCATCTCCCACTGACACAATGTTGAAAATCTTTTTTCTATGAGGTGAAATTTTATTGTAGGCAAAAGTTGATGGTTTCACCGAATGTTTTGACCGCAAATCCCATAGAAGAAGTTCACCACTGAAATAAGATGTAAAACCGGAGCTGCATATATACATTTATAAACCTTAAAAAGGCAACATAGTTAACAAATCATATGTAATAAAAATTCACCAACGATATCAAGTTAAGCTTTCTAAGAAATTCTTTTGAAAAAGATTAGTTTTCATCCATGCATATGAAATACTATATATAGAAAAACACTATGCTGGCCATTACTTTTTTCACTTCATACCATGACAATATTTGAATAATTCATATCTCTCAGTATATTCCACAACCCCCTCCTCCCCCCCCGCACCCACCCAAAATATGCAAACCGTCTCAAGCCTATACATTTAGAAAATCTGAAGAGAAAAAAACCAACACATACCTAATTGAAGTGAAAATAATGCTGTCTGGTCGACTTGAAGGCCAGTGAACATCGACCCACATCTTTTTTGACATGGGATCTGGAAGCTCAGGCATCGCAAAGTAAGCCTTTTGAAATTCACGATAAAACAGCTGATTTCCAGTCAGGCTGCTCCACACTTTGATGAATCTCCTTCCAGCAGCTGCAAGTAGGACCCCTTTGGAATCTACAATTAAAATGAAAAAGCAAATCAAAAGAATATATGATATAGAATGAATGTCATTACAAGCATTGATAAATTTGGTTGAAAGAATTCCCCATAATGTAATCAGCACCACTTTGCATAACAAGCATTGCCCAGCAAAGTTGTTAAGAAGTGTAGGTAAAAGAATTCAGACAATACCAAAAGATCAAAATCTTAAATGAATGTATCAATTATTTCTAGATTCAGTCGCAGCGACACAAAAGTTAAAAAAAAAAATCTTCCAAACAATAGCAAAGTAATACAAAGACTTATGGACATGACAGTTACTCAATTCATGGAGAAATATTTCATCGGTTCTTAACCCTTGTACAGCAGGGACCAGGTTTTACCAGCCTACTCACTCGCATCTCAACCATCCTTGTTCGGCAGGGACCGGGGTTTTGCCGGTCTACTCTCTCGTTTTGCATTATCTCGATAAAAAAAGGCTTTTTACAGACTTAAAAGAGTGTTTATATGTTTTTATACGCATTCTGTCTATAAATTTCATTAAAAACTATGCTTTTTTCCATTTATCTGAGTTTTTTCTTGGTTGTTTTGCAAGCCCGGTAAGGACCCCTTACGATCTTTGAAAAAATCTTTGAGCTTCCTAGACACTTTATGGGTCAGTACTAAACACAGACACGCTGACTACGTCATGCAGCAACCTTCAACTTTAACCACTCATTCACAATTTCTATTGCTAACAATAATGATCAAAGGTGAACTTGACCACTACAACCACTTTCCTCTCAAACAGCTAATTCGTGATAGGCAGTATTTGATTGTGTGTTATTGACGAAGGTGTTTACGATACTAAATTTTTTTTAAATTGATTGTTTGGCTATTAATTTTCATTAAAACAAAACTTTATGTTACGCAACATTATATCAATGTAAAATTAATTAATAATGATAACAAAGAGCATCTGCGAAAACTTCTCCCATCGCTCTCTTTAAAAATCACAGGTTCCTAACAAACCATATGAATGGTTTTGGGTAATCAATGTTTTTAATGAACGACATGCACACAACAACAACAAACGTTACAAACCACGCCAAGCTCGCACGGAGGGGATGTTACAATGTTATTGTGACTGGGCAAGCTCGTACTCAGGGGTAGTGAGTTCACCGGCAGGTCACGGCACGAGCGCACGTTATGGGTTAAATACTGAATGCCTCTTGCCTGTAGCTTGGATGATACAGATTGGATGATACAGATTACATTACCAACAGCAAAACAGTTTAGAAGGCTTTCTTGTAGTTGCACGAATTAGTTTTAAAACAGAGAGTGTTTTCTAAAGTTTTTAGATACAATATAATTCACAGATGGTATGGCTAGATGTGACTCACCATCCTCATCTTTCAGGAAGTTTTCTCCAGTTCTTGGACACCAGCAAAGGGAAGTGATCTCTCCATCATTACAGATAAGCTTGTGGACAATTTGAGGTGAATCTTTAGAGATGTCTGCTATCAACACAATGCCCTTCTTGTACCTTTTTGCGACAAAAATATCAAAGAACTCAATCAAAACATTGAATCATCTCATTTCAAGACAACATTTTTTTGCTCACCACCAATGCGACTTAAACAATTAAATAACAAGTTCATTTCTCTTTATTCCAACATGGGTTTGAATTGTTGTAATGTTTTACATGGATCTAAACTAATCTATTCAAACAATTAATCTTTATATAAACATAGGGAAGAGAATAGTCAAATGGATATGTATGCTGTTTTTTATACTTAGTAAAGCCAAGCGATGGGGTGCCATGGCAGGTCCTAGGTGAAAATTCTACTCTGGTAACTTTTCTACTTCATTCTTTAATATTTTTTAAAAAATTGGCTTTGATCTTTTTATTGACAATGCCATTATCCAATTTCTTACTTTTATACAAATTTTTAAAAAATGATGAAATTGAAAATGAAAATTAGTACAAAAATTACTGTTCTTGAACCTACCCAAGGGCAACAATGTTCCCAAAATGTGGCGAGGCCTTCATACACAAAACATAGTCTCTGTCAAATTTCCACGACTTGACAGTGTTTTCTTTCAATTTCCAAAGGACTAGGATACCCTTTTCACTGCCTGTCAGGATGACGTCTACATTTTTAGGACACCAAGTCATGCATGTGATCTGGTCCTGATGATCAAAGAGAGAAAAAAGTAAAAGAGCACTTAAAACTATTGACAAATTATGTGGCCATGAAATAATCTTCATTGTCCTTAATAGGGAATTCCTACTCTGATCAACACTGCAAGATTTAGAGACGAAAGAATCAATAATACAAGAAGTGTAGAAAAAGATGAAAGAAAAAGAGACTAGGGTCGGTATACAGTAATAGACAAGCGTCTTTGCTAGACCGTTTTTACAGTTTAAATAGCCACTGCATTAAAAAAAACAAAAAACACTGGTTGGTAGGTGTCAAGACCGATTGTCTGTTTAGAAAACAAAAATTGTATCCCGGCAGTCGCCGTGAGAGTGCAATATCCTAACCACTAGATCACTTGGAAACTGTGACAGATCATTGTCTAGTAAGTCAATGAAACTCAAAATAGCGAGTTTCTGATGGCGTCCACCAATACCAGATATGATCTATGATTTAAAGGTCAAATTTGTAAGTGCTTCTAGAATCAGTCTC
Organism: Melibe leonina; assembly: GCA_031471865.1. Taxonomy (NCBI): domain Eukaryota; kingdom Metazoa; phylum Mollusca; class Gastropoda; order Nudibranchia; family Dendronotidae; genus Melibe; species Melibe leonina. The sequence goes on from JAUEKZ010214247.1 coordinate 9,285, forward strand.
GAAGTACATACATTCTTGTAGCGTAGCTACTTCTTTTAAAGAAGGATAGATAGAAGGAAAAGAGACTTAAAAGTAACAGACAAGTGTCAGTAAAAATATGTATCTAGTCTAGCATCAGAATCTGTTTTTATGGACAGTAGTCACTTCAAAAAACAAACCCAAAATGGTTGGTGTCAAAGCCTATCGTCTGTTCAGTCCACTGTTCAGTAAGAGAATGAAATACAAAATTGTGTGTTTGTGTAAGTGCTTCTATCTAGACTCAGTCTCAGTCCCGAAGCAAGTATCAGAGGAGCCATCCAAATACTTACTGAGTGCTCACTGTGGCATTGGATTGTAACCATGGATCTGATATCCCAAAGAAACACATTTGTAGAATCTGAAGAGCAACAAATTGGTTGCTCTGAATCTGGTGAAAAGCAAACCGCGGACACCCTTTCCTTGTGGCTTGAGTAAACTCCATTTAGCCTTGGTAGGGTTGTAGAGTTTGTACTTGAAATGTCAAAGACCAGGACAGCATTTTTGGCACCAAATGCATATAAACCTGCAGCATTACCGCAGCTCACTGAGGACAAAAACCAATTAGGAGAAGATGGGAACACGCACTCCTTCATTGTTTTAAAACTGCGTTTGTACGTCGTCGTTCAAAGTGAAAGTAGAGTTTAATAGAGAACGAAACCAGACCGTATGTTCTATGAAGTCGATTTACCGGTGCTCATTTTCAAATTCTAGGAATGTGTGAAGTGTCTGTTTAGCCCTCCTTGGGTGTCTGACATAATTTTGTTTACCGTAGAATTGTTTGTTTCAACCTCATATGAATATGCAGAAAAGCCATGCACCATGTAGATAGGTCTAGATGGCTAAATTATTGGAAAATGTTAAATCATAAATAACTGGTGGA
>JAUEKZ010214258.1:0-10182 GCA_031471865.1 Melibe leonina
AAAACATCACTGGCAGACCTGACACCCCCGACCACCACAGACTGCCGACGATCAGTTAAATATGATTTCAACCAATCAAGGCACGTTCCGCTATATACATATATATATATATACACATCTATTCGGACTATATGACTAAGCTTAATACCATGTATATAATATGTAGTTTCAAATATGCGTATCGATCTATGCATGTGCTACTTCCTTGATATATAATAATAATATCATTTTGAATGAACTCAAGGTCTTGACAGGCCCCCGTTCTCTCTACTTTTAATTCCGTTAAAGTATGCCTGTGTAGTGGGTGGGAAGCGAGGGGGATTTTTGTCGTCCGGGGTGTTAGTGATAGCGGTAGGGTTGTGTGCCTTCCTCTTCTTAATTTATGACTGTGACATCAGTTGGTTTTACATGTAAATCATCTCTCAGTTTATTATTGTTATTATTTTTTTGGGGTAGGATGATGTTTTTCTTTATTGCAATAAACGTCTGTGGTCGGTTCTTTGTTTACTGTTTAACCCTTTCAATGCTAAGGTTACAAACATCTTCAGGATTTACTTGTTCTTATACCAGATACATCAGATTTCATAGAACTGACATATTATGCCAAAAGCCTGAAATTCAGGCCTTTGGTATATGTCAGTTCACTGAAATCCAATTTATCTGTGAAAGGGTTGACTTGCTAATAATCTTTCTCACCAATTGGCACTGGCTTCAGCTTTTGAAAGCGTCTTTAAAAATGTCAATTCAATTAACGAATAAAAAATATTGAGATTTTACGGGTCAAGTAATTGGGAGGCGTAGTTGATGAGTGGAACGTTCCACTTACTTGTCGATTTGAGGAGAAAAAATGGTCATAATTGCATACAATATTTCATACACACTTTTTGGCTCAGATCTCTCCTCCCCCTTCTCTCTCTGTCTCTGTCTCTCTGTCTCTCTCATTCTCTCACTCGGTGTCTCTCTCTCTCTCTCTCTCTCTCTGTCTCTCTCTCTCTCTCTCTCTCTGCCTCCCTCTGTCTCTCTCTGTCTCTCTCTGTCTCTGTCCCTCTCTCTGTCTCTCTCTCTATCTGTCTCTCTCTCTGTCTCTCTCATTCTCTCGGTGTCTCTCTCTCTCTCTGTCTCTCTCATTCTCTCACTCGGTGTCTCTCTCTCTCTGTCTCTCTCATTCTCTTGGTGTCTCTCTCATTCTCTTGGTGTCTCTCTCTCTCTGTCTCTCTCATTCTCTCACTCGGTGTCTGTCTGTCTCTCTCTCTCTCTCTCTCTGTCTCTCTCATTCTCTCACTCGGTGTATGTCTATCTCTCTTTCTTTCTCTCTCTCTCTCTCTCTCTTTCTTTCTTTCTCTCTCAGCATTCTTATATATATATATATATATTGTGGAAATTGTAAAGCAAGTAGGAACTCTCATACTGATCACCAATGTTTTGTTCCGTAAAAATAAATTTCGTTTTTAAACATCTCTTTATTTAAAAAAAAATGTTGATTGACTTTTATGTTTTGTACCTTGAACTTAAACAGTTAAAGGACTTTTTCAAACAAAGATAAAATTGATTGCACTTTTATTTGATTCACTTTTATCATTAAAGGCGTGACACATAGCTTGGTCGACTTGAAGACATCATGGCAGAGGACAGGACAACGAGGGCCTGGTTTCATGCAGCTAGACGAGGCAACTTGACTTATCTTCAGCAAAATATTGGACGAGTCAACGTCAACTGTCAAGAAAATGGGTCGAAGGAAACTGCCTTGATGTCCGCCGCGTTTAATGGTCAGTCTAAGTGCGTCATGTGGCTGGTCAATGACGGACATGCTGACATTCACATCCGGGATGCTTTAGGGGAGACAGCGCTTCTAAAGGCGGCCAGACACGGGGACGATTTTAGTCTCATCTTTCTCCTGGATAAAGGAGCACTTATAGACGCGGTGGGCGTACACCGCCATCCTCCATTGATGAGCGCTGTGTGCAATCGCCATGTAAATTGCGTACAGATTCTTGTAGACAGGAGAGCAATGTTAGACGTAGTGGACAGTTTGGGATCAACTGCTCTAATGCAAGCAGCATTTGCCGACAGCTTCGAAAGCGTCCAATGCTTGCTGCGAGCTGGAGCCTTAGTGAACATCACAGACAACAACGGCCAAACGGCTCTGATCAAAGCTGCAATCAATAGGAATCCAAGAATCATTGAACTACTCATAGACTACCGTGCTCATGTCAACAAGAAGGACAATGCTGGTTGTACAGCCCTCACCCATGTCCTAGCAGCCTGGAGGTCCCCCAGACCGTGGGATACACTCGACACCGACATGCAGTGCATCCAACTACTGTGTCGTTTTGGCGCGGATGTTGATTGTGTTGATCACGTGAATGAAACCGTACTAATGAGGGCCGCTGCAATTGGATATTTCGAATGTGTCAACTTTCTTGTAGAGGAAAAGAATGCTAAAACTGACATATTCAATAACGCAGGACAAACCGCTCTCATGATTGCGGCCAAAAACGGGTTCGTGGATATTTTGCAGTTTCTCTGTGAAAGGGACAAGACCGATTTGAAGGATGTGCCCGATATGGAAGGGTACTCACCAATCATGCACGCCGCGCAGAACAACATGGGTGAATGTGTGGAAATGCTCGTCTCGTACGGTGTCCGCCTGAACGTGCTCACTCCCGATGGCACCACACCATTGATGGCGATGGCCACAGCAGGTTTTGGGTCCACTGTTCAAGCTCTACTGGACGGGGGAGCTGATCCAGGCCGGGAGAACTCTTCCGGGCAGACTGCCTTGGAACTAGCAAGCGACAATTTGTGCCGGGACAAAATCAAAAGGGCCTTGGTGGTTTCAGAAACTTGATACAGGTATGGGAGACTCAACCATAAAGCAATCCACGGTGTCCTTACGGTTTTTGATGATCTTATCAGAAAAGTTATGTATTTACGTGAATTTACCCTTTCACATCGGGGTCTGATTCTAACCCTATTGAAATAAGCAACATCTTTAAAACTGATGTGTTCTTATACCAGATAAATCAGATTTAAGTAAACTGACATAATAAAAACAATGATATGCCAAAAGCCTGATTTTCCTCTGGTGGGAATACTACGTATGTTTCTTCTCTTTCGGCTTTACCTATCATCTTACTTTTTCCAGTACTCTCCCCAGTTCTCTCTTAGTTAGCAAACAGACACAGCTGTTTGGTATCTGTTAGCTCAGTCTTAGTTATGTCTTTTGTACTAATAGACTTGTGGTCATCCCCCATATTTTACGTTTGGTGCCTGACTAAAGTGTCACCTGCTATCCAGAAGGACTGAGTAGATTTGTACACAAAGGGCGATATGATATCCTTGGTCTCCCTGGGCCAGAATGCATTATGTGGCAGGTAGCCATCATATATGTGTGTGTTTCTCTTTGTGGAACGTACCTGGCAGAGTCAAAGTCTGGCTTCTCATTTAACTAACCCATCCTCTTACTAACCCCCGAGCGCTGATATGATATTAGCAGTTGAAAGCACCCTAAAACTCTCAACGAGTAAACAACAACAAAAAAGATAATTACTCGAATTACGGATGTATGATAATCTCATGGAATACAGAAACATTTTATAACACCCCCTTTAGTAATGATAAAGAGCGGTTGCTAGGTACATTGATAGGCCCATAATGCATGCTTGCATATTGCACCGTAGCAACGAGAGATGCCTTGAACTTTCGTGACGTTGACAGTGACGACATAATTAGACACGCAAGAATACAATAATATGGTTTGTCCAATAATGGCATATTTTTTAAATTAAGGATTCAATTAAATGTTTGCACAGTTTTTGAAAATATTCAAAGGAATCTTTGCTAACGGTACTGTAATTTTTTTAAATGGGGGTGTAATTAAATAGTGTTTAAACTAATTGTATTGGTTTTCGGCACTCGTTCTTGATGATAGCACTCCTAAAGTCGTGCTATGGTCAAGAACTCCATGTCGAAAACCAAGTTTAAAAATTGTATAATACAGCACAAACACACACAAACACACACAAACACACACGAACACACACAGACACACACAAACACATACAAACACACACAGACACACACAAACACACACAAACACACACAGACACACACAAACACATACAGATACATACAGACACACACCCCTTCTCTCTCTCTCTCTTTATTTGTCTTTCTGATTATTATTCAGGTCGTAGGATACAACCGGGACTCGACCCTCCATCTACTGACGCTGACACGGGTTATCAAACTTTTGATCTTTGGCATCGTGGCTGGAGCTGAAGTGTTGGGGAAAATTGAATTGTGCTCAATACCACTACATCATACATGGGTGATGGTGCGCTTCTCTAGATAATTTGTCTTTTCCAACTTTTTTCTTTTTTGTTTTTTCTCCATTTATTATCGCTTTTGAAACTGTAAAGTAAATAATAAGCCGACAGGTGCCAATAAATTTTGTTACCAACATAATGTGCGGCCAAATATTTCTCTTTTTTTTTCATTTACTTTGAAATGTAGTTTTTTGGAGTATTGTTTTTTCACCACAAAATTAGTAGTCAACAAAGAAATAAACTAAGAAAACAAAAAACCCATAAGAAACTAACGCTTCCTCCTCCTCTTCCTCCTCCTTCTCCACTTCTTCAACCTCCTCCTCCTCTTGCTCTTCCATTCCCCCTCCACCTCATCCTTGCTGTTTCAGAGGACAGAGATCAGCAGCCATCTCTTGATACAAAAAAAACCCAGATCACAGTGCTTCCATCTGGCTACTAACTATGAAATAAAATGTCACCCATAAATTAGGTTCGGTACACAAAGTACCGTATGTCAGAAAAACTTGAGTCAATCTCACAAACTTAAAAAGTACTTTTTGAGTACCTATCGGAGTAGGTACTGATCTAATTGGTAACAGACGCCACCAATCTTGAAGATTTTGACGTATCATGTTGTTAGGTCTAGATCACGATGTATCATGTTGTTAGGTCTAGATCAAGTTGTATCATGTTGTTAGGTCTAGTAGTCATTAGCATTGACAGGGTTAATATACGTATTTATTTAAATACCAAAATATATTATGAAGAAATCCGTCATGGTGAATCTCAACTACTTGACGTGTCCTGAGTACAGAACATGTTCCTGACAATCTGCCTGTACCGGGACCCGATGCTGTAATACACGATGGAATTGACGGACGCGTTGATGGTGCCTAGGAACACACTAACGCCCAAAAGCAGCCAGAACAGATTCTCGTACCGTTTCCCCGGCCTAATGTCAGGGACAAACAGCTGGCTGTATTCCAGTCCCATGTACGGAATGTTGGCCATAGTGAGAAGGCTGACCAATATCACCATCGTTTTGACCAGGCGTGCCTCACGATTGTTCGGGGCCCCATCCTTTCCCTTGGCAGCGGGTTTTGTATGAATACTGTTGCTGGAATCCAAGTTCGAATAATTCGACTCCTGCGCTTCATCCTCATGCTTTCTACTTGTTGCTAGTCCTCTAAATTTGGACGCCTTTCGAAGCCCATTCGTCATGACGATAGCAGTGACGGTAATGATGGTCTGGGCGGTTGTCGGCATACAGATCATCATGACCGTATTGTGGTAAGCCTCAATGCTGTCGAAAAGTGGGTGGTACCACATTGTGTAAACGCGAGATGTGGCGTTCATGACTTGGGTCGTCTGCCATCGCAAAGGCTGCGCGAAGTACTTTGGGATCCAGGCAAGAGTGTTGAAGAGAAAGGCTATCACTATCAGGATTATCGTTCTCTTCCGAGTAAAAATCTGCTTGACTTTGAGCGGGCGAATGACGCACAGGCATCTTTCAATGGACAAAAGAACGGTAACCGTTGAAGAAATGGAGTAAAACAAGGCACGCGTCTGTAGAAATGCAACCGAAGAGACAACTTTAAACTTGATCGGTGATTGAGGGTATATGTAGCCAAGGACAAACCCTATGGTGTTAAACAGGGGACATAGCACCACACACAGGTCCGACACCGACAGAGCGAATAGTCCCACAGTGATGCTGTCCTTCAGGCCCTGCTTCCAGTAGACTATTATGTTGAGGATGTTGGACAATATACCCAATATGCTTACCACTGTCACCAGACTCAAAAAAAGCACGACGTCCATTTGATGCCTCAGGCTGTTTGGTATCAACGGTCCGGAATCGACAATGGCGTCGTCGTTTGTAAATGATGGGAGAACATTTCCAATGGTCCAATTGTTCATGTCGTGGACAGTAATCTGAAATTAGAAACAAAAAATAGTGTTCACTTTTTCCCCTTCATATCTTGCAGTTCTGTTTAAGGATAAACCTGATGGGATGTTGTATACGCTACGGAATTCTATACCAATAGACTGTATACGTGTGACGTCCTAATGACAACATGCTCGGATCCAAGGGAGCAGTGTTCACCTTTTCCCTCCCAATACCGCCCACACAATTGTGTGTCTTAGTATACTGCGGGTATTGCTGTGAGTAATGTATTCAACGTACACAGCATTTGTACTTGGTTATAATGACATACACGTCACAACGAATATCCGAAAACGCTTAGTCCGAAACTAACGTTAATCCAAAATTATTTCATTTCCCCGAATTTTTTCTCTAAAATATATAGGGTTTAATCCGAAATTTCACTATGGTTTAATCCGAAAACAACCCTTAATCCGAAAGGATTTTAAATCCCCAACCGAAATATTTTTTCGGATTAACAGAAGTATTTTTTTCCGATCAACGCGACTTGGACCATGCAGGCACTGGCCACGAAAGTGAAGCACAATCAACACATCAGGCTTTAGTAAGAACATTTGAAACCACTTGATAGTAGCGAGACCCTTGTACAGTCAGCCACGGTCGTTGCCTATGACTATGACAATGGATGAGGCGCCCTTGTATCCCCTTCTCTCAACCCCCTCCAGGCTTCTCCCTCGTGTAGTCTGTCCCCGCGGAAAAACGCGGCGCTTGTGGTCGCGTCGCAGCTGCGATGTTATGCAATTTTGTCAATTTCCGCGTTTTTTTTTTGTTGTTTTTTTTTGTGTGTGCAATTTTCCCGATTTTCTAGACCTATAGATCATGATGAGTAAAAATAAACATTTGCAATTTTTGAATTTTGTTTGCAATTTTTGCTTGCAATTTTTACCCTTTTAATTTCAATGCAATTTTTGGCTTTTTCATTCGAAATTTTCTGCGGGGACAGTGTAGTGTACTGTCTGCATTGAGAGCGAGTGTGTGTGTGTGTAAATGTATGTTTAAGAGTGACGTATCCTGACGTACGTAGATTGAAGGATTTTTTGATAGGTCAGGACGGGAAATGAGTGGAGTCCTGTGAGGGCAGGTAGGGCATGACGTCGGTGAAAAGGCCAAACCGTGTTTGGATCACTTTTTTTTTGGTACTAAAATGACAGTTATCCTTTTCTGCATCTTTTCCACTTCTAGGTATGTCAAAAATCGCACTGTAAAACACTTGTTTATTAAAAAAACCCAACAAAGAATCAAAACGTGCAACTCTGAAATCCAAATCCTCTGTCATCAGCTTTCCTTCGTTTGTTGCGTCAAGTTCAGTTTGATGTAAGATTATTAAAGGCAAATGACAGTTTTAATGAAAACATGGTACTATTACAACATCATGTTTGAAATAGATTCAATTTTGATGCAAAACAGGTAAAATAATGCTAATGATCTGGAAAATGTTTTTCTGTTTTTTCTGTTTCTCCATTTTTTCTGCTTTCCTTGGCTGTGTCTCGTTTCTGCACTGCATACTCTCTCAAATTTGTCTCATCTATTGTTTTTACCTATACCTCCAACCGTTTAGAGTGTCAGGCTCCTTCACAGCCAACAAAGTGTGGAGGAGCAAGTCTTGGGTAGGTACTAGTTTACTAAGGTCTTTCTAATACGTAACAAAACTTACAATCGTGAGTATTTGCTTCTTTATCACAATGAACTATCTAATATGATGTTCCTTACTCTTTATAACCCCCCGGCCCTGCTAACACCCGCACCTCCCCCACTCAAAGAAATATAAAGTAATGCAAGGCAGTTACTAGATTTGAGAGTCCCAACTATAATTCATTCTAAACAATAATTCTTTGATTCTCGTTAGTAAACAGTTGGCATGTCCTTATTAAGTCCTTTGTGTAGTCACGAGTCAATACAAAATAATAGACTGTCATTTCAGTAAAGATGATTGGGCCAATTAATTTTTGTTGTGTATGAGAGTTGTGAGGTGAGTTGAAACCTTTTCATTACAAAGCTCCGATTTCGACCAAATCTATTTTAAAAGGGCGTACTCTCTGAAATGACTTGTCAATACCAATTCAAAGCATAAATTGATCTTCAAACCCTTCAACCCAATTCAAAAGTGGACGATTACGTTGTTCAATATTTGCGTTTTATACATTATGTAATGTGCATGTATTGAACTTTGTCAAAATATTGATTTGAACTTGAGCAGATTGTTTAGGCTATTTGTTTTATTAGATAATATTCAAACATTATGGTAGTTTACAGGGAGTGTTACATGGATAAAGGAAATCATATATAATCCTAAACTGCTGTTTGTTTGTTTATTGAGGGTTTTAGGGCGCATGCAACTGCTATAAACTGCTCTAACGATTTAAATCTATATCTGTTTGATGAATGTGACAGGAAATGTTTGATTTGTTAGATCCTTATCGTTGCCTCAGTGTTACTGAAGACAGGTAGTTGACGTTGGATACCTCCATTCCTTTAGAAGAGTGAGTAATCATAATCTGTGTCAATCAAAATCAGCCGGTTTTCTTCATGAAAAGATCGATCCAAAGACTGAATTACCCATGATTCATATGTGCCTACAAAGGAAAGCAGGCATAACATCGTCATATAAAATCAATTCAACAGCGTGAAAGTTTCATTTTGGCAATCAGACCAGTACCATTATGTCAGATCAATGCGGCAAACACAACCGAGTACCGATCAGTCAAGAAGATGAGGGTTAATTAGAACCCATACCTTACTTTAGATAAACCGACCCTTAAAAGAACGTCATATGAAGAAATATACACCTAGCTGGCTGTACAGTAAAAATATTGTCAGTAAATTATTTTCTTTAGTTTTATGAAGTCTTTTACTATAGATATTTTCAAAGAAATGAAACCTTTGTCCAACAATTGGAACGTTTCGTGTGTCTGATCCCTTAGAGTGAGAGTGAGAGCCATTTGGTTCTATCGTCTGAGAGGCACATCACTTAGATCTAGACTGAGCTACCTGTCCTTCTCGGGGGAGCTGTCAAGACCTAAGTGCTATACCATCTTGAAAAATCGGCAATCTGATGTTAACCGTTTCAGTGCTTAGGACACAAAAATTCTTCAAGAATTGCCTGAAATTCAGGCTTTTGGCACACGTCAGTTCACTGAAATCTGATTTATCTGGTATAAGAGCGCGTACATTTTCAAGATTTTGCATATTTCAGTTGGGTTTGAATCACACCTCGCTGTGAAAGGGTTAAGAATAAAAGTTCCTTCTCATCTCTAGTCTACTTTTGAATGCAAGTTAGTAATCAACCCCCCCCTCCCCCAAATGACAATAGCACATACGGGGCAACTCTAGTGCAGTTACACAAGATGGGCCAGGAGAGAAAGATTCTTTATTTTATTGTAGAGTATCATACTCGGGTCCAATTACTTTAGCACCCAGGGTGAAGGTCAGAATTTGTGTTATTTCTTCCACCAAAATAACCCTTTCATTGCTAAGGACACCAAAAATCTTCAAGACTTGCCTGTGTTTATACCAGATAAATCAGATTTCAATAGTACGTACATTTTCAAGATTTTGCATCATTTAGTTGGGTTAGAATTGATCACACACCGCTGTGAAAGGGTTAGCTGCGTCCACGGCCAAGGAGTTAGACATGGCACTGTGAAAGGGTTAGCTGTGTCCACGGCCAAGGAGTTAGACTTGGCACTGTGAAAAGGGTTAGCTGTGTCCGCGGCCAAGGAGTTAGACTTGGCACTGTGAAAGGGTTAGCTGTGTCCACGGCCAAGGAGTTAGACATGGCACTGTGAAAGGGTTAGTTGTGTCCACGGCCAAGGAGTTAGACTTGGCACTGTGAAAGGGTTAGTTGTGTCCACGGCCAAGGAGTTAGACTTGGCACTGTGAAAGGGTTAGCTGTGTCCACGGCCAAGGAGTTAGACATGGCACTGTGAA
>JAUEKZ010214269.1:0-10181 GCA_031471865.1 Melibe leonina
TGACACCTACTTGACTCTCCTACCTGTCCCCATTGCGGAGATTATCCACAAGCTTCGGATCACCTTGTTTTAAACTGCCAGATGACAATACTGAACAGAGGCTATGCAAGCGTACATGCATTCAACGATGAATATAAAAAATGTCTCGAAGAGCTTTCACTGGAGGTGTGAATTTAGAATGCCATACGATACTACTAGGAGGGGGAGGAGGGGGATCAGGAGGAGCTGGAGGAGGATCAGGAGGAGGAGTGGTTGGATGAAGCTGAGAGAAGAAAATGTTCACATCATTCATGATTTCGTGTAAAACATTGGAAAGAATTCATGACAATGATCCATCTTTCTCCGCAAATAATAATAATGATATTAATATTATCATATAGGTGCAGACAATTGTAATATTTTACCCCTTCCTAATTTCTGAATAAATTTAAAAACCATAGACTTATTGTGTATGTGAAATCAACACCGACATCCGTTATTCTGCTATGATAAATTCTGGTCACAACCGAAGGCTTGGACCCCTGATGATAATCTTACACCCCTCTGACACTGGTTGATGAACTCTCCCACTTCCGGTGGACTCATGGGACGCCGAATCGTAGAATCTCAGCATCCGTCTCCCTTCTTCATTCCGTCTTGTTAATTAGATCCCATTCATTTTATTTCATCTTCTAGCTGTCATTATAACAAACAAGAAGAACAAGGCAGAAAATGCAAGAATGAATAATAAATGGAAATTATTCTTTTCATTTCTTTTTCTTTTCTTTTTTCAAGCAGGGAGAAAATTCAATGAGAATCACACGAAATAACAATTGACGTTCCGACAAAGAGCGGCGAGTCTAATGAACAAAAAAGAACTTGATATGAATGACAAATATTAATGATTGCATTTTTTCCTGGCTTTTGTTGTCATTTTCAGCAGTTTTGCTTTGTTTTGTTGTTGTCTTTTTGCTTTGTTACGATCAAGAAAGCCTTCGGAAGAACGAATTTTTGACATTTTCAGTTTCACCTCAAGAAAATATAATGAAAAGACTACCATGATCTTATCCATTTCACAGTGGGATCTGATTTTAACCCAACTGAAATATCCAAAATTTTGAAAATATACGTGTTCTTATACCAGATAAATCAGATTTCAGTGAACTGACATAATATGTCAATAGCCTGAATTCCAGGATTATGACATATGTTAATTCACTGAAATATGATTTATCTGGTATAAGAACAGGCTGATCTTGAAGATTTTGGTGTCTATTAGCATTGAAAGGCTTAAATTTGAAAATTAGCGCATATGATAATATTATGTAATTCATGATTAAGTCGTTGCATGCGAATTTACACATTGTGAATTTAAGATGATTGTCTTGTATTTCGTATTTCATTGAATTAAGAGCAATAGGCATGCTGCCAGCACTTTGTATAACGGATTTAAAAAGTTTGAAAACATTTTATAAATCGTCGTGATGGAACACTGGGAATTATGAGAGAGGGGGAGGGAGGGAGGGAGGGAGGGAGAGGGAGTGAGGAGAGAGAGAGAAGTAGGAGTGAGAGATCAGAGGGATGTGGGTTTACAGAAGAAAAAAAAGAAGCCCTAGTCACAATATTGTGGGCACAATGTCGAAAAGAAAAAAAAACAAGAACAAAACCAAAAAAATGGAGCCATCCCACCAGTCACTAAAGGGACAGCATCGGATAAGACTCGTCGCGTGCACGCTAATCTTTGCTGAAGATCAGTGCCAAATTCAGACCAAAATCTTGTGAGGATCTGACAAGGGGTCTCGGGGAAAGGAATGACTCTTCTCCTCAGCTGATCTCAAGCTCCGTTTTACATCCGTGGTGACCCTTGATAAACTGGAACCAGTCCGTGCATTATTGATAAATCACATTTGTTTTCATGTCAAAGGGAATAAGGTCTTAGTACAAAAGGATTTGTCTTCCGAGTCTCCGAGGAGTGTCTAATCTTCCGGGCCTTGATGGTCTTGGGTCGGATTTGGAGATGAACAGAGCCTACTTGCACTGTTCGGTCTACGCCCAGCCCAGGGAGTGAGAGGCAGCCATGATAAATCGATGGGTCGCTCTGAAAGAAGCGCTGGAAGAGGTCGATTCCCGAATAAAGAGGAGGTGGAGGTAGTCTGTCTCCCCAAGTCACTGGCTTTGGTTTGCAGGATTAGGACAGTGGTAGTGTATTCTTCGCTAATATATCATTATCTTCCAGGATAATGACTTTTTAAAGCTGTAATAAACTCCGCAAGCCAAGAAATCCCTTGCGGTCATAAATCTTTCATACAAATCCGCCAGTAGTGATTTGGCGTAATGACGACATCAATTTGAGATTAAATGGTTGATTACAATAAAAAACATATTAATTATTATCATTATTTTGAATTCTTTTGTTGTTTGTTCTGTAGAATGATAATGTTGATTAATCCAGCCACAAATCCTCTACACTGATTCATAAAGACGATGGTAACAATGTACTAAACCTCAAACCTTGTGTTTGACAATATCTGAATGACTCTTGATGCTCCCAAGTTACAGGTCCTATAATTGCTATCGTATAAGAAGGCGTCCTTCAAATTTTAATAGTCCTTCATTCAATAATGAAGTTGGATTATAAAGGATCTGCACTCGATAGCCCTCCATAATCTATCTTATTTACAGATTGAATAGAATTGAAATGGTATCAAATTATGTAATTTTGATTGAAGTATGTCACAGTCCGGTTTGATATTACATAAAGCATTGTTTATTTTAAAAATTATACTTGCTAAGATGAAGAGCGAAAACATTTTTATTAAGTCATCAAAATTTAGATTGCAGTGGGGAGGAAAGACACACACGCAAGCAAAGGAGATGAAGAGGGAAAGAAAGAAAGGGAAGAGTAAGAATCACATAAAGACTGACTGGTATCTTGCCTACATAGAAAGTGAGTGAGAGAGAGAGAGAGAGAGAGAGAGAGAAATTGAGAGATGAGATGGGAGAGAGTTATAGACACATTATAGAAAAGGCGAGTTGGACAATGATTACCAATATCATTTTCATTCATGGTATTTTTATTTTTGATATTTGTATCATTATTTTTTATTTTATCATTATTATCATTTTATTGTTATTGTTATTATTATTATTATTAGTAGTAGTAGTAGTATCAATGTCATTATTTTTATCATTACTATGGATGTTATTATTATCATCTGCGATCAGAAATTTCCCTTGAGCCAATGGTAAAACTACAAAATCTAATAGCACGAAACCCGAATAATCAGACTATTGTAAACATTCATCAACAAAGATTAACCAATAGCAATAACAATGACCACCATTTTCTCATTGGTGTTGGTGCCAGACAATGCCTGCAAGTCAAGCCATGGCAACCCGAGAAGAAGATCTAGTCAGCCAAAGAATGGGCAGAATGGTGGCGATTTGGACAAAGTCGGAGACCAGAGTAATGGCGATGATCCCCTGGAAGAGGACTCCAGGGAGAGGGCGGGATCTTTACATTCGTCCCCGTGATCTATGGCCGGCTTGGGCACGGACATAAAAGGATTGCAGCAGTCTGGGATTTGATCTCTAATGGGTGCCAGGCCAGTATTTGGTTGCCTCCTTGTTCATGCCTTGGAGAGCTCTGGTCCCCTTACAACTGGCCAGGCGCTGATGCTGTCTGTGCGCCGTTTTTGCTGGTCCCACAATGAATATTATTGTCTGTTTTGAGGAAATGTACTATGTTTGTAAGAAAAACAGTTTCTAGATAATTAAAAGTTTAGAACATATCAAACTTGATACTATAGAAGACATATTATCTTTTTTTGTTACAATCAACAAAGATAAACCACTCAAACAAGACATCCATTTTTATTGGTCGATTTGCATTTTGGTTTGTTGTTATTTATCACACATGAAAACGTCAGCACATCTGCCTAAAACTTAAACAATTTGGGTCCGGTTTTTGTTTCGGTTTTTTTATAGTTTTAAAGTTCTTTTATGATTTTTCTTCTTTTTCTTTTTCTTTTTCTTTTCTGTTGTTTGTTTTGTTTTTTAATTGAAGTGGCTCATCTGATGGCTTAAGGAATGTCAATTATATTATTCTGTTTGGTTTATTGAGTGACTTTCTGAGTGTGCGAGTACATAGCTAACTCGTAATCATTGATACACCATATTATGATAGAATTGTGGCCCTCAAACACAACTAGACCTTATCATAGTCTTGCAGGACTTGGCTCAGTTATTGTTAAATATCTAATTTGAAAAAGCAAAGTAAGAAATTCAAATCCCAAAACAACAAAACTAATACGTTAACAATTAAAGTCATTAAGAAATATTTACATTTAAGCCACTTACATCAATTTTCGTTTTGTTTTATTCTTAATTGTGTGAAGTGCTTTTCAGACGAAGAAGCATCGGTACTCGTCGTTTGTATAAAGAAAATGACCAATATACGCTTTAAATCCTATTATTTTTCAATACAGAGTGTATGAAATATTATTTTTTATCGAAAGGCATACGAGTCAAAAGCCTCCCGCGCAAACCATTGTGAAGTAAGCGCTGATAATATCGATGGTCAATGCATGCCATTCAGCTAAGAACTACAAGTCACAGCCTAAGTAAAAAGCGAAGAATATCTTCGGATGCTTCTTGTTCACGATAGCTGTATTGACTTGATATTTTTGGCTGTCTCTGAAAGATGCGATAGGAACTACATCATAAATGAAATATGAACAGTCAGTAAGAGAAAATCCACCCGGCACAAAGCGGTTTTTTGTTGTTGGTGTCTTCGTTAGTTATTTTTAACTTTTTTTGGGGGGGGGGGGGGTGACATTCACTATCAATCAAGTCAAAAAGTCTTTGGAGGCGTGAAAACTAATCTAGTAATATTATTATCTTTTATGATAGTTGAATATAATATCGTTATACCATCGATCACCATTGTTTTATTGTATTTAATGTTATCATTATCATTATAGAATAAAAATTGATATAATTATAATCGTTTTTTAAAATTACTGTCTAAAAATTACACATACATAACTTGATAATATCTGATAACTTTTAAGCGTTTTCTTTTAAATAAGCTGCATGCAGCGAGACCTTGGGCTGGGACATATTCATACAATGTCATGGAGTTTGCTGGAACGTTCTCTGTGTTGTGGAATAAAATAACGTAGCTGGAGATTTAAAAAGCAATAACTTCTGATATGCAGTAACTTTGTCACAGGAAATTATTCCGTGACTTGATGCGCGTAAATGTTAGTTTGTTAAGTTCAAATTAAAATGGACAGCTGAGCCTGTGGTAAACTCAGCAAAAAAAGAAATGTTAATTGCAATAGGCATGAAAAACACAGAAAATATTACATCATCAACGTTTCGGCCAAAGGCCTTCTTCAGGCCAGACACATCAAAACATATGATATATTCTAAAACAGCTAAAAAGTGCTGCTAACAGCCCAAAGCTCCGCTTATCGGCACCTGGCAAGGAAATCATTAGGAGATAATGCATCGCTGTTTCGGGCCCTACCTCTCGACAGCGTTAATAATCTATGCATCGGGCCTCCTCACCAATGTGAGGTCTTCTAGCCATTTCTACTGTTTGGCTACCGTCCGTACTCAGTCCAGTTGTCATCCTATTCTTTGGTTTTATGCGAAATAAATGTTATAATCCTTATGTACTTTGAACTGTATACTCCCTGTTGTAACGCTATCCTGTGTACAAATCAATTCTATATTCATACTTCCCCCTTACTTTGAGAATGTGATTCGTTTAAAAGATGTACTCTATAATGTTGCTTGTTATTTTTTAGATTTACCCTCATTTGCAATTTGTAAAAGTGCATCGGGCACTTTGGTGAAAATGCGCTAAAAAAATGCCATTCATTATTATTATTATTATTATTATTATTATTATTATCTCGTTATATTATTTTGTTTTGTTTGTCCTGAAGAAGGCCGTAAGCCGAAACGTTGATTATAGCATTCTGTCTTTGTCTTTTTCATGCATGTTGCAATTAAACTTTATTTTCTTTACTTTGTTAAGTTTGTTTTATTCATTTATCAAAGTATACGAAGTATTCATAATAGATAACAAACAAATCGAATAACGTGTAAGATAGCAACCTAGATGAGAATATGGAGACTATGGTACCATGAGACTGTTAGTGATAAAATACAGTCATATCTATGATAATAATATTATTATGCCAAACAAGTTTTGCTGCCCGATCAATGATATTATGATATTGTCATGTATTAAAATTATTATGATGATCTTCACCGGGAATTCATAAAATAATCGTCAATGTCTATTTTGTTATCGAAATATTTTTTTCAAAAATACGAGCAAACACTGTTTTGTAGATAAGTCAAAACAATTTAACTCAATACACAGTGTAGCGGTATAGAGTTTCATATATCTAATAATAATAATCATTATGAAAAATGGGGCGGTATTGCTGTGCCTTACTACTATTATGGCATTTCAATTACATGAAGGTAAATCTGATATATATACACACTAAACAACCTGGCCATGGTCTGTGTTCGTGATGCATTATGTAAACACTATTGGTCAATGTTGTACATAATTCAAAATTCAGTAGTGAAAAGGGACCCGCTAAAAAAACACTATTAAAAGTTGTTTTCTATGTACTTGAATATATGTTTATAGCTTGCACTTTTTGCTTTAATGTTTATACCTGTTAGCAATACTCCTATTCATAGGAATGAATCAGGAAATGGTTCATTTTGCAGCCATGTATTATAATGTTCAATTCTAAGGAGTGGTAATTAATTGTTTTACTTATAATAATAATGTGTTACATTTTTCTCATAATATCTAATATTATCCTCATTACAATACAATAATATGGTTGGTGATTCGACTCAAGTACATGCACTGTGCGATTCAAATCCTTCTTTCTGTTCTACAACGTCACGTTCATTGCTATTTCTTTATGTATGTTGATGTTGGTTCGGGTTATTATAGTGATATCTATCCCATCCACCATTAAAAGGATTTGGCACAAGATTATCCGGGTTATGATAATATCATTATACCACACAACTCCTTGACATCGGTCACTGCTTGCTCTGTATGCTAGATAGAAAGAGAGAGAAAGTGAGCTGAAGGGAAGGAGAGAGAACGAGAAAGACAGATGGAGGAAGAGAGAAATAGAAAGAGAGATACAAATAGAAAAAGAGAAAGAGAGAGATAGAAAGAGAGACAGGGACAGAAACAGAGAGAGAAAGATTGAGGGAGAGAGAAAGAGAGTCAAGGGATACTAAAAAATACAATGATTATAATATATGTTTTACCTTCCGCCCGATTGGTCCGCGAACAGAAAAGTGGGCGGTTCCGTGTTCAAGAAAGACAACTTTTCTATTACCGCCAGGAGCAAGTCGGGCAGAGTTGTGATCCCCTAATTAGTTTTCTCGGGGTCGGGGCTCCGGGGACCTGCCGTGTCGGGGAAGTCTGATCGAACAGCGCCACCAGAATAAGCACCGCTGCTGCTCTGTCCTATCTTCCTTCTCTCTTCTCTCCGTCCCTCTCTTCCACTCCTTCCACCCCATCTTTCTTCTTCTCCTCTCATCCCTCTCTTCCTTTCCTCCCATCCCCTCTCTTTCTTTCCTCCCATCTCCCTCTAACTTTCCTCCCATCCCCTCTCTTCCTTTCCTCCAATCCGCCCTCTTTCTTTCCTCCCATCCCCTCTTTTTATTTCCTCCCACCCCCACTCTTTCTTTCCTCCCACCCCCTCACTTTCTTTCCTCCAATCCCCTCTCTTTCTTTCCTCCCATTCCCTTTCTTCGTTTCCTCCCATTCCCTTTCTTCCTTTCCTCCCATCCACTAACCTTACCCCAGTTTCTATTTTCTCTCCTCTCATTCACTCTTTTCCCCTTCCATCTCTCTCCCCCTCCCGCCCATTCCACTCACCTTACCCCAGTTTCTATTTCCTCTCCTCTCATTCACTCTTTTCCCCTTCCATCTCTCTCCTTCTCCTCCCACCCAATCCACTCACCTTACCCCAGTTTCTATTTCCTCTCCGCTCATCCTCTCTCTTCTCCCTCCATCACCTCTCCTCCTCTCATCCCATTCCCTCACCTCATTCCAGTTTCTATTTCCTATCCTCTCGTCCTCTCTCTTCCCCTTCTATCTACTTTATGCCTCTCCTCCCTCCCCTTCCTTCTCCTCGTTTCCTATTACCTCTCCTCTCATTCCCTCTCTTTCCTTCACCTTTCCTCTCTTTTTTCCAATCCACCCTCCTCCCATTCCATCTCCCCTGTTTCTATTTCCTCTCCTCTCGCTCCCTCCCTTCCCCTTCCCTCTCCTCTCTTCTCTCTAATTCCCTCCTCGCTCATCTTTTCGTTTTGTCATGCCTCTCCTCCCCTCACTTCCCTCTTTTTCCCTTCCCTCTCATATTCGCTCCTCTTCTCCCCTCTCCCACCCCCCACCCCCCACCACACACACACACCTTCTCTCTATCATTTGGTTTTTCTCTTCTCCCATTTTGGTCTTCCTCCTACCTCACATTGTTGCCAATATTATGAAGAAAGTAAGTAATGCCAGGCATTTCAATCTCTTCGTCCTTCTTGTTAAGCGAAAGGCGAACACGACTTTGGTCGCAAACCTCTTTAATCTGTAAAAGGTGTTCAACACTACATGACAATTCAGGATAATCATAGATCTTCATAGCCTTGTTTTTCGAAACCATATTCCTCGTTTTTCCATATTTTTTATTTTTTTATTTTCAAAATGAAACTCAATACTTTAGCTGAATTTGAATTTTGTTCAGCGCAGATATACACCAATCTTTGGATACCTAGAGAGGCCAGTTTTATTTTAAGAAGAGGGACCAAACACCCTGGTTGGTGAACTAAATGACAAACATTTTAGTAAGTTATTGAAAAGTAATCCACCAGTTATTATGGGGCAAATCAAACCGGTGGGTATTTGTGCCAAATTATAGTAATGCAGGTAATGTTGGCGCAAGCCTCACACAAGAATACCTAATTCATTATGTTACCACTTCAAAAATATGACAATTTGGTGATTCATTGCTTTTCTCAGCATGTAATAATAGCACCATAAAAGTAACTGTGTGGTGCAATTTAATGCAACATAATATTTTAGATGATAGGCTATTAGCCATGGGCCATGCCGGAAGACTAGATGCAGTTTGGCATAATAATAATATTAAGTCTGGCTTGTGCCAAAAAAGATTGAGCAGAGACGATCTCCTTTCTCATTTCCAACCAAATCCATCCTTAACAAATCAATTGGTCTTCGTCATTTTCCCTTAAAAGTTTTAATCTTGTATTTGATGTTATTGCAAATATATTTACAACTGACTATAAAATGTAAATTTAGACAACATTGTTTTGTCGCCATTCGATCATCCATTCATTCCTTCAGTTTGTGTCTACTCTCACACTGACGAACTCTCCAACGGGAATACTTGTTTTTAATCATAAAACGTGACGTCATGATTATTCCATACAAACAAAGTAATCATTCTATCAAAACATTTGGCGGAGTGATATTTGGTAATGTCAAACTATTTGTTATTATTTATCAAATCAACAATGAAACCTTGAGCAAAATGATTTTTATAAGTTTCGTCATAATAGTTTAGAAAATTACATTTAACACTGACGCGATGTAAGAGGGGTAATGATAATATTAAAAACAACTTTTATCAGGAAATAATTGGCCTTGCGCAGAATCCCCTCCTAAAATATGTGCTTTGGTGCGTGAAACGTAGTCAAGATCATTTCCGATAGAAGTCATAATTTCTTCATCATATTCCCAGGCCAAACAGTCCCTCCATCCATAGCCCTCTTTGTTATTACCACTTATTAGTCTCCACCTCCCAGCATGTCAGACCACCCTCTTGATGCATCAGTGTCAAAGTAATTGAACGGATAGTCTGTTGTTGTATGCTGTTTCAACCAGAGGTTATCACCCAGACTAGTCTATCTGCTAAAGTAACTGGCTAATAGGTCTACTGTTCAATCCAATTAATTCCTCATAATCTGGGGAGAGTGGTTGGATCAGCTCGGTTGGTAGAGCGTAAGACTCTTCTGCTGAAAGTCTAAGTTTCGATCCCCTGATGAGTAGATTGTTTTCTGGGACAAGAAAACACCACTGTCAACCAAGCAGTGAAGCAGTTTAAAGTAAAATGAGTACCTGGTCT
>JAUEKZ010214280.1:0-10180 GCA_031471865.1 Melibe leonina
ATAGATAGATAGATAGATAGTTAGATAGATAGATAGATAGATAGATAGATAGATAGATAGATAGATAGATAGATATACTGATAGATAGATAGACAGACCCACAGACAGGTAGGCAGACAGACAGACAGGCAGGCAGACAGACAGACAGACAGATAGATAGATAGATATATGGATGGATGGATGGATAGAAGGATGGATTGATGGATGGATGGATATATGGATAGACTTGCGAAGATATAGACATGCAGCCTTAAAACTAGATAGAATAAATAGAATCAAACTCTGTTTGCGTGGATGGGATAACGGGAGGAGTGTGATGGAGATGGATTCATGCATGCATATTCGAGTAGCTAGATCGATTCGATACAGGTAATAGAAACGGTGATCTCATCTTTATGATAAAAGATATCATTTACAGCGGGTAGGCAGGTTGCAATGACATACTAGATGCTAGTTTACGTTTCTTTGCCAGGCTCAGCCTCTATGGTAACAGCTGGGTGATAAAGGTCTTTAAAACTGCGAACCACTGTTTATGAACTCTTACTTATATATTGGCCGGATTCTCTTCTCTAAAAATGAAAAGTTCGTCTTTGTTCGCAAATATTTATTTTTTTGTTGTCGTTTACATCCTTTTTCACCCCAGTCATATTTTTTTAAAATAGTTTTAATTTTTTTTTTATAGATTGGCAAATCTTTTGTTATATAACAGTATGAAAAAGATGCATTATCTTCTAACTACAGTGGGTAACATAAAAATTATCTATTCATTGTATAAGATCCAATCCTGGCAAAGTAAGTGTCTCTTTTTACTACACACAATGTCCTCCCTCACAATGCAACAGCTGCTTTAACCCTTTCACTGCTAAGGTTATTATTTAAATACTTACTAGATTATATATATTAAAATTGTCCAGATTTGCCTGTTCTTATATTGGACAAAAAAAGATTTCGGTGAATTTCAGACTTTCTGGCATATGTCAGTCCATTGAAATCTTATCTGTCCGGTATGAGAACACGCAATTTTTTTTAAGATTTTGCATATTTCAGTTCGGCTAGATCCAGATCCCGTTGTTAAAGGGTTAGAGTTTACCATTAGAGGACAGTGTGTAAAATGACAATACATCAAAATCTGACACTTTAATGCGGGAGAGGGGATGACAGATGGTCTAGATTACGTCCTTTTAATTATGGAATTTTGATACCAGCTGATGACAACAACGGTGTAAAACGAATACCAGCTATGTGTTTATTATACACAACATATCACTGATATTCCGCAGGATTTGATCTGAATTGACACAATAATTTATTGTTTAAAGTAAAGTCTCAACCATTTTTCAAAATAATACTTGAGAAATTACCAGTGGAATGCTATGTTGGTGTGTTGTGTTTAACAAGAGAAGAAAGCGGTCAATAGAGAAAGAATGAGAATTTATTGCATAGATATTCTGAATACTTTTTATCATAGGTAATTTGGTGTTTTAGGGAGGGGGGTGTCGGATTTGTCGTTACTTCATTGTGGCAATAAGGTGGTCATATTATTAGACATATAGAAGGGAAGAATCCGTCTTTATGCCTTTGAAAAAGGATGTCTTAGTTGAAAACCGTGACAAAAAGTGTTGTGGTTCTTTTTTTCTTAATCGTTTACTATTTCATACCTTTTGGTATAAAGTTTAGCCCTTTATCACAAATTAGTGATGTGGGATCGGTAGTAATTCAAGGTTACAATCTTGGATTGTCTTCCAGGATGTCTGAAAACTTAAAATTCTATGTACCTCGTATATTGGAGACATAACTAGTAAGAAACGTAGAGCCTGGGATCGTCAGGGCTATGAGTTATATAGTGTCAAATCTAGGTCATCTAAAGAATTGAAAAAAAAATATCTACAAATCATTGTTTTAGTAATTGTAGTCAATCTTACCCTCTGTATGATTTGCCATTTCTGATCAACGGCCACCAGAGGGCGGACGTCTGCCCAAATCCCGTATCGGTACAAAGTATAAAAGAGAACGAGTGTTTTTTATTAATCATCATTATTACTATTATTATTATTTTTATTATTATTGTTATTATTTCTCTTTCCCTCTACTGTTCCTTGCTTGGTATAAAGCTCAGGAGTGTTCGTTTATCAATCAAGATAATGGGAAAACCTGACATTGATAGCTGCAATCACCAAGTTCACTTCTTCTCTCGTGACCTTCACTCGAGCTTATTGAGAGTGATGAGTGCAGTTTGATCATGTTTTGATCCAGAACGGCAATATCAGTGCTTTGCCCATCCCCCCCCCCCCTTTATCCTGCCCCTTTCGATCGAAGAAAAGGGGTGCAACCGCTGAATCGATCACGTGATGAGCACAGCTTGCGCTTTGGTGACAAAGGAAAGAGGAAAGAATAGGTCGTTTTTATTCCAATGAAAACGACTGCATCCATATTGCGATCGACAGTCTTCTTAATCCAGTATTCGAAATAAGTAGTGGGAGCGTGCCGTATCGTTAGGCTTTAACGGTTTGACGTGGAAGATAAAAACGTGTGTGTGTTTTTGGTATCTATGGTAGTGGCTATGTATAATGTGATGTGTTCTGTGTGTGTGTCTGTGTTTGTGTGTGTATGTGTGTTGGGAGGTGCAGGGAGCATGTGTGTAGGTGCGCATAAATGTGTGTGCGTGGTATTGTCTGGTGTGTGTGTGTGTATATATCATAGTGTATGTGTGTGTGTGTGTGCGTGTGTGTGTG
Organism: Melibe leonina; assembly: GCA_031471865.1. Taxonomy (NCBI): domain Eukaryota; kingdom Metazoa; phylum Mollusca; class Gastropoda; order Nudibranchia; family Dendronotidae; genus Melibe; species Melibe leonina. The sequence goes on from JAUEKZ010214280.1 coordinate 2,733, forward strand.
TGTGTGTGCTGTTATCTGTGTTTTAGTATTTTACCGTAGCAGGCAGATATCTCTAATGTGTTGCATCTTATCTTAGCACACAACACATCAACCCTCAACAGAGTGGCTGAGTGTGTCGTTGTGACTGTGACATGCTCAACCCTGATGTGACAGACACATCCTCTAGGCTTACCTGCTCTGGTTATGGCTGGCTCGCAGTGTGAAGAGAAAACTAACTGCATACCTACACACTACGTACAGTTTACTTTTTTATCGTCGAATTAATAAGCACTGCGTGAAGCCTCCCCCCCCCCCCCTCCAATCCTTAAAGTCAGCGAACAATACATTAGCAATACACTTTAACATCGATTCGACTTTACTCCTGAGTACTATCCAGCAATAAATTTACTAAAATTGTTAATCATGATTTTAATGACAACAATAACAATAAGAATACCAGTCATAAAGATGACGTAATACAATGAGAGTATGAACAACATACAGTCCGAGATTGTGATTGCTATTGAATATCGAATACATAGATCTAGAGAGGAAGGAAGATGAGCGTGAGAGAGAAAAAAAAGAGAGAGGGATGGAGGTGGGTGGGGGGGGGGGGAGAGAAGAGAGTAAGGGGGGCATCAAGATCTAGTTTTAGTTTTAGCTGTAGTAATGAAGCTGAGAGCTATCTAGGTTCCGGGCTGGTTAGTTTTATTTTTCTTTGTTTCTTTCACCGCTTCGTGTTTTGTAATGCTACTATTTCACTATAATAAAAGAAAACGCAATCTGTCCGCCCCAACCCTTCTCTCTATCTCTCTTTCACACAGACACACACACACAACACACACACACACACACACACACACACACACAAATACACATACCCGTGGGATGTGTCTTTCAGTCCTTTCTTTTTTTCGAGTTCCCAACCAATGTCTGTTTATATGATTCCTTTCACATTCAAGGTAGGTATCTAGACTCAAAAGTATTCACCCATTACGAATTTCTTAAACGGTAGGCCTATCATAAATTTTAAAAACTTGATTCACAATCACATAATGTTTCCAGAATCACGTGGCGAAGTGTAATTTTCCCGTTGATCCTGGTGGAATCAAGGTTAGTGGCATTTTAGATTAGTATCTAGTTGTAGTAATACGAGGTCGGTTTGTAACAAATATGTCCAGTGATATCTTGTAAGTTTTTAAGACTAGTGATAGTTGGTCAAGAAACTCATGTCACAAGTTTCTCAGCCGAAGTGTTAACCCTTTCACATCGAGGTCTGATTTTAACCCAAATCAAATATGAAAATCTTGAAAAAGCATGTCTTCTTATACCAGATAAATCAGATTTCAGCGAACTGACATATGCCAAAAGCCTGAAATAATAAATTTCTGGGTTTTGGCATAGATGTCAGTTCACTGAAATCTCATTTTTCTGGTATAAGAATAGGCAAGTCCTGAAAATGTTGGTGTCTTGTCTTATGTAGTGAAAGGGTAAAATACCCTTTACTGAAAACTTAATCGCTTGTTGTCTTCACCTGAGTTTATTATCACCGACGAGATTGTTGCCCGGCTGCGCTCGTGCATTCTTTCGTGAGCGCCAGGTAATTCGAGCATAAACAGTTCCATAATGTTTCATCTCTTCCTAGCTATTTGATATTAGTAAACATTTATTTATACAAGCTTTCAGTTAGGTATCTATTAAAATTACACTTTAATTAACGTGGATCAGTGATAAAATGGGTAGCTTTATTCGCATGCAAGGAAAGTCTTTGAATGACCACGAAACATAAACGCCTCTTTGTCGCATTGCAGATCAGTGTCGACCAATCAGAATCGTGCTGACGGTGAAGAGAAACATTTGGCGCGGAAGCTGTGTGAGTGAGTGGAGTTGAGTTGTGTCGGTGTAAAAACCAGCTGGCCTCTCTTGCTTTCGCTTTGGTGTGTCAGTGTGTGTACCTACAGTTGAATGAATTTCAGTCTGCTTGTCCGTGCCTAGTTCTGTTTCGGATTATATTCCAGTGGAGTTGATTTTTTCCTGCATATTTCTGGATTACCCTTGGATTTAAAGTGCTGTACATTAATTAGTGGAAATTATTTCTTTCAATTACATTTCAAAACCGGCGCCAACGTTAGAGAAGTGTTGACGGAAGTCGCTAGGCTAGATATCCTGAAAAACTTGTACTCACGCAACATCAACTGCTCATCACCACTTCACTCTATCCGTCATGGTAAGTTTTCAATATCAGTCATCATCTATTGTTATCAACCTACATAAACAAAGTAAACTATTTTGAATACATTATGTGGCATATTTTCATTTTAGCTCGAACATATTTGCTTTTATTTTTGTTGTAGGCCTACCGGTATCAGACATCCGTTATTATCTTTTACTATTAGTCATTTCTACATTCTTTCTACCGTGATGAATCATATTCCTTCCTGCTCTCTTTTATGCAGTTTCTATACAATTTGCCGATCTTGATTCAGTTAACATATGAAGATCTCTTCCCATGGCCTTTTGAATTATCTACATTACCCGTGCTCGTTAAAATGACCGCTAGCATAACGGTCACCTAAGGTGTCAGTAGTGTCTCCTAACTATTCACCGGTGACATGATACTTCATTATCTAGACTGAAAGTTGATCTGGACTATCGAGACGTGTATCAGACATGTCTTTGGGACGTCTAGACGGTACCTGGCTCTTCTTCTAAAACACATAATAGACTTCTCTCGTTTGCCCCTGTAGCGCAATAGTTGTCTCAAATGAGTTTCTTCTTTAATGGGGAAAAAAGGGTGCTGTAAGGTACTAGCCACAGCTGTCTGATCAGTCTTGTGTGTAGATAAGAGTGTGTAGCTACTTGCCTTCTTGACTGGTTACTGGTTACTTGACTGTTCTTGTATTTCTTTTTTTTTCTGAACAGGCTGATCAACTCACAGAAGAACAGATTGCTGGTAAGCCACTTCCTTGTTTCATGGAAACTTGATTCAAGATGTCTAAGAAGTCTTAGATATCTTAATCTTATACTTTTGGTTCATCATTCAGTATTATAGATGAAATTGTCTTTTTTGTAGTTGGGGGGGGGGGGGCATGGATGACAAAATGTCTGTTTTGATATTCATTCCAGATATCTTTTTTCTCATTTTTTGTTCTATTTTTCAGAATTCAAAGAGGCTTTCAGTCTTTTCGACAAGGATGGAGATGGCACCATCACTACCAAAGAATTGGGCACAGTCATGAGGTCCTTAGGACAAAACCCAACAGAAGCTGAATTGCAAGACATGATCAATGAAGTTGATGCAGATGGTTAGTAGTTTCTTTTTTTTTTAGTTCAAAATGTTTTTTTATGATAAGTCTAGTTAGATGTTGGTCTTATTCGTGGTTGTTCACATTTGTTTCTCATTTCCGATCACCTACAAATATGTTTTGTGGATTCTACATGAGCAGAATGGTTTAGTTTTTCTTTCTTTGAAAGGGAGAGGGGGGGTAGAGATACAGTAAAAATGTGTCTCTTGGGTAACTGGGCCTTTGATATTTTGACTGGGGCATAGTGAATCTCACACTGTATAAGTTATATTTACAGAGTCGACAATTGATTAAAGTGAATTGATTTCTTGAAAAGATGAGAATTTTTGTGTTGACTAAAAAAAAGATTTAAAATAGTGGGATGTGTACTGATCAATGTGTAGTATGTATTTCAGCACTGTATTCATAGACTGGTTACAGCTGTAGGGCAGGGATTGGTGGGTAGATAGAAGAAAGAATTAATCAAATATTTTGGGGTTTGAGCGATGCTTAAATTGTGATGCAAGATCAATCATATCCACAACTAAATGTGTTAGTGAAACAAGTTGAAGATTTAGGTCCCCTAAAGATCTGCCTTTGCTTAACCCTTTCAACACTTAGGCCGTTTTTTATCAAAATACTAACTAGACGGGTGTACATCATAATCTTCAACATTTGTATGTTCTTATAATATACCAGATTTCACTTACCTGATGTATGCCATTTTAGACTGAATTTCATATGTCAGCTAACTGAAATCTGATATATTCTGGTATAACATGTTCATTTTGAAGATTTTGCATATTTCAGTTTGGTTAGAATTAGCCCCTGCTGTGAAAGTGTTCTGTTTGTATTTTTCCATGGCTTTTAGCTCATAATTGTATTCAATGTCTCATTTTAACAGCCGCCAGCATCTTATTAGTTCACTAGCCTTACTAAATTGTCGTACTAGAAAAATTTTCGAAGGGGTTGGTGAGGTAAAAGGAAACAGTTTGTTGGTTTTGTTATTTTGAAGTCATTTAACATTAATTCAAAATTCAATAAAAATTATCTTTTTATTTCAGGCAATGGTACGATAGACTTCCCAGAATTTTTAACCATGATGGCAAGAAAAATGAAAGACACTGACAGTGAAGAAGAGATTAGAGAAGCATTCCGTGTATTTGATAAAGATGGCAATGGATTTATCAGTGCTGCTGAACTCAGACATGTCATGACTAATTTGGGAGAAAAACTTACAGATGAAGAGGTTGATGAAATGATCAGGGAAGCTGACATCGATGGTGATGGACAGGTTAACTATGAAGGTACATGTTGGTATTGGTTGTGCTTTGTTACTGCTCTAAAAAATGTAATCCTCATCCCTCAGACAGAGAACTTCAGATAGGTATCAGTGTATAAGGAATACTGCTACATACATCCAACAAACTAGACCAGACAACCTTGATAGTTCAATGAGCAAGGCCAGAACTCCAAATTTCTTTCCTTCACATTCTTAGAGAATCTGAATATTGGTAAGAATGGTACAAATTTGAGTACTGGGTTGTATTTTCGCGGTTCCTCATTTTGTCCTGATCCTAGCACTTTTATAGTTTGCTCTTTGTCAGGACAGTAGCTATGAGTTGGTTAACTGTCACATGATTGTTAGATACAAAAATGTTCACATTATTTGATGGAACCTGATAATAGATGTCTTTGAAGACATTGAATATATGTACTGTTCTTGATTGCCAAAACTGGTCTAGAAAGTTATGTGAAACATTTTATTGGAAAGTCAAGAAACCATCAATAAACACTGCTTTATTGTATATTTTGTTCTCAGAAGCAAATTTGATGGGCTGTCTTGTTTCAATATCTGCCCTTATATTTTCTTGATGGTTCCAATACTAAAGTTGGTCCATTTGAGAGGTTGCTTTTTGTTGTGAACCATGTCTTGTTAGTGATTTCATTGGATTATTCTTTTTCAGTTATGTTTTAGTTTAAAAAATGCTAACCCATCTAGCTAAGTTTAACTCATCAATATTGTTTAAAGGGACCGTCTTTTGAGACCTAAGAGAACAAATGAACTTTGGTACCTTTTTTTTTTTCAAATATGTACAGTACAAAGCTTAGGTACCAGGATTTAAACTTTCAGGAAGCTTTTGCAGTATCTTATGATTTAAGGCATGCTGTCTGTGTTAAACTAAACCTATTGTTAAACTAATTAAATTTTCCTTTCTGTTGTTTCTTTCAGAGTTTGTGACGATGATGACATCAAAGTAATATTATGTGATATTCTAGTCCTCATATTTCATCTTTCATCGGAATTGGCTGCAAGAGACAAAGAGAATTGGGTTGAAAAGAACTGTTCCATCCGTAAGCGCCAGTCTCATCATTTAAATGCAACACCATGAGTGGTAGTGAAGAGTGATATGAATGATGTTCATTCTCAAATTTCCATTTTAAGTTAAATGGTTGAATGGATTTTATGAATACTTTGCAATTTTGACAGATTATCTCAGATTTGTCTGCTGATATTTATCTCATTTTTTTCACCACCATTATAGTTGAATGCTGCAAAGTATTGTTTGAAAGTTTTTGTTATGGTTTTTCCAATTTTGAACTAATTATTTTTTTATGAATTCAAACGTCTAGTCATCTATTAAAAGATAATTTAAGCCTATGAACAATTGAAATTCATAGCTTCTAGTCATCATGGAAGGAAAAAGCAAATTTTTTCTCTTCGATCCCATTTCACTTGGACTAGTTTACTTTCAAAGTTACCCTTTTGAATATGGGTCACGTTCCACTTGTACAATGTTATGGTGTAAATGCTCGGTAATTTAACTGTTTTTATTCTCTAATTCATCATTGTTGTTAGAGTTTTTCCAATTTTTCTTACATTAGTAACAGTTATAAATTAAATGTACAGATTTTCTTACTACTCTAGTTTCACTTGCTAAAAGTTCTAATGATCTGTTGCCTTGTTGCACTGATTATGTGATTTGGGACCATTACATGATCGCTATTACACATTAACAGAGGGTCTTTTGCAAAGTAGCATCATTAACTAAAGTGGAAAGCTTGGTAGTGTAATTTAAAAAGTCATACAAAAATCATCCCTCTTGTTGTCCACTTCAGTATCGTGTAATGCTGTCAGTCTTTGAAAACCTTCCCCTTTTACTGATTTTTTTCTTTTTCTCTTTTTATCTCTCTCTCTTTTTTTTTTTCTCTAGCTCTCTTAATTCGTTTTTCCATCAGATTGTCTTTCTTTTGGCTGTGTCAAAGAGGGATGTACATTTCTCTTGCCAAAGATGTATTTATTTTTTTTATTTAGAGTGACAAATTGGTTTAGTAGGTGGCTGAAATTTTCTTTCAGTCCTTCCATTTTCGGTACTTACTAGACAGTTCAATGATGCACAGACTTGTTTCTTTTTGTATTGTTATGTTCAATAAATATTGATAAAAAAGATTGTCATCTGTTTTCATTGAATTGATGTATCATTCATTTGATGCTTCCAACAATATTATGTTGCTTGGTGTTTGCAGTTTAAAACATTAGTGCATCAACTATTTCACAGTAGGCTCTGATTCTAACCCAGCAGATCATGCAAAAACTTCAAAACTTACGTATTCTGTCTTAGATCAGATCAATCAGATTTCAGTGGACTGACATGCGAAAAGTCTGAAATTCATCCAACTTTTGGCTTATGTCAGTCAACTGAAATCTGGTTTATCTGGTCTAAGAACAGGCAAATGTTTGGTTAGAATCAGACCCCGCTGTGAAAGGGTTAAGGGCTGTGGTGGGCACTTGTTTCTTCCCTTTTGGCTTTACCTGTCATCTTACTTTTTTCAGCACTCTTTCAGTGTTCTCTAGCAAGCTTACACACATAGTTATTTTGTATCTGTTAGGTCAGCTTTGATTTTGATCCTGCCTGTCGTCCTAACAAACTTATGGTCATCCTCCATGTTTTGCACTGTGGTACCTAACTACAAGGTCACTTGCTATCTAGGACAGTACTTTTGTACACCAAGGGTCGCCCCGGACCACAATAGTGCATGATGTGGGCGGTAGCCACCTTCTCTTCGTGTGACCTGCATTGTGATTGTGAGAGGGGATGTTTTTCTGTGCGGGCGGTTGGCGGGCGCTACTTCTGTTTCTTATCTTTTGGATTGATCTATCATCTTACTTTTTCCAGCACTCTC